>JAJPUD010000140.1:503659-567987 GCA_023553655.1 Myrmecobius fasciatus
CCTTCCTTCCTTCCTTCCTTCCTTCCTTCCTTCCTTCCTTCCTTCCTCCTTTCCTTCCTGCCTTCTTCCTGTCTTCTTTTTCTTCAATCAATCAATGAACATTTATTAAGTACCTGTTATATGCCAGGCACTGTGCATTTAGGGTTAGGGTTAAGTGTTGGGGATACAAAAAGAGGCACAAGATAGTTCCTGCCCACAAGGAGTTTACATTCTAACGGGGGAGACATGCAAATAAATATATTCAAAGCAAGCTGTATAGAGAATAAATTAGAAAGATTTAACAGAAGAAAGACAAGTTTTTTTGTTGATGCCTTTTGATTTTAAACCATAATCACTTATTACTGTTTCTTCTCCACTGAACTGCCCCCTATAGTGTAGTGAAAAGAGCTTACCCCTGGGCTCAGAGGATCTGAGTTCAAATTCTCCTTGTCACTCAATACCTGTGTGACTGGGCACATTGTTTAACATCCCCAAGGCTTGTTTAGTCCAGTCCTTCTATTTTTAGATAAGAAAACTGAGGCCTGGGGAGCTAAAAATCAATAGATAGTCAAGTGGTACATTCAAACTCAGGTCCTCAAAATCCCCCCCACTTCTCAATTTACATCAAATTACACTAATAGTAAGAGTGAAAAACTGATTTTTTCTTTACTACATTTCCAAATAATTTGTATATAAAGAAATTTGCTCTTTGACATTTCCTTAGAACTTAAAAATTTTTAAACTATTTTCTCTATATCTTCTTGCTGTCTCCTTACCCCCTCCCTGTCCCTTATCCTTGTGAGATTGTGTTGTACAGTTCACGATTCCATGAAATACCTTCACTCTGTATCTTTACTCTATATCCCTCTATTCTACTCTATATTCCTCCACCTTTTGATGGATTTTCCAACTACTCTCAGGGCCACAAGAGTGTGGATATGTGTGTGTGTATGTGCATGTGTGTGTGTAATATATTTATAGAAATAGATATATGTATATGTATATGTATGTGTGTGTGTGTGTGTGCTCCTTACAGATACTGCCATATGTGTCATCACTGGGGCTCCAGTATTTTATGTGTTCTCATGTATATATGTTTGTATTGTGTATTTGCATCATGTATTTGTGTAATATGTATTGTGTTTGCATATGTGTTTGGGAAGTCGGGAATTACAGCCCAAATTTGTTTAGAACTTTGCAATTTGCCAGTTTCCCTGCAGCAATCCTACAGGCTGATAATGCAAAGCATCCTTATCTACATTTTACAAGTAGAGAAACAGGATCAGTGAGGTTCACTTGAAGGTACCATGATTCAGTACAAAGATCATTGACTCTGGATTCAAATGACCTAAGTTCAAATCCTTGAATAAGCTTCTTCACATGTCTTGGTCTCAGTTTCCCATTTTGTAGTTGAAAGGGTTGGACTTGATGGGTTCTAGGGAACCTTCCACCCTAAATCTCAGATTGCATAATCCTAACCCCTGTACATGAAAACTTGAGCTACCATATTGTATTATTAAACTGACAACATTTATGTAGGTAAAATGAGCAAGAAAATGTTCGAGAGCTTTTAAAAGAAAATTAGTAGGAAACAAAAAAAATCCACAGGTTATTTGAACATAAATGGCATAAAATTTAAATCCCTGGTTAGGTTCTCTCAAAAAATTAGTAGGATTGAAAATGCCCATTCTACCATATTATTGCCAAAACTTTAATGGAAGAGCTTGAACCATCATCCCCACCTGGCAAACAGTGCCATATTTGTCATCACTGGGCCTCCAGGCTATGGAACTTTGTGTTTCCCTTGATCCAGGGCAGCCCTTTACAGACATTTTGAATATCTGATTTTTACTTCTGCTCACAGAAGCCTATTAACTGTTCATTCTGGCAAAATCCAAGTGAATAATTCATTAGAAGATCATTATGAGATTTGTAATGGAAAATTACCTTTCCTTCTGAATATAATGAACTTCTGGAAAGACAAAATTGGGAACTAAGGGAGGATGGGCTATGAGGAGGGGTGGGCAGTGGGCGGTGGGTGGTAGATCACACACCTGTAACAAAGAGCTCAGGGAAGTGGTTGCTGGATTCTTTTGCCTCTATGAAATCATTTTATGAATAATTATACCTGGTGGTGAGAGAAAGCATTGTGGAGGATGAGTCATTGAGGATAAAGGGAAGGCGCTGCTGGTTCATAATGGATGAGGGAGATGTTCTGGACCATGGGCAGGGAGACATGTGGCTCTCTAATATGCCTTTGGATGAATGCAGTGGATAATCCCAAATGAACTGAGCAGCTTTGCGGGGAGAGGACAAGGCTTTGGCACAGTAGCCATCTTCAAGTATCTAAAGAATTGTCCTATAAAAGAGGGAGGTAGGCTTTTTCTGGTGGCCCCAAGGGGCAGAACAAAGCATGATAGCTACAAGTTTCAGAGACAGATTTAGCCTTGATATCCAGAAAAGTTTCCTGATGGCTAGAAAAGGAAAGAGACTGGCCACGGGAGAGAGTGAACTTCACCTCATTGGAGAAAGGCAAGGAAAGATTGGATGACCATTTGTCATCTTTGACATTTCTTCCTGTACAGATTGGACCCATCAGCCCCTCAATTCTCTGCCCATTGTGAGATTCTGTGAGCTCTCTAAGTCCTAAGAGCATCTTTCTAACATCTACAGCTAGGGGAGACTTCAAAAGCCATCTGGTACAATTTCATTTGAGAGATGAGAAACCAGAGGCTTGAAGAGTCATGAGATCATAAGCCTAGAGTTGAAAGGAAGCTCAGAAACCATCTAGTCTGACTCCATCAGATGAGGAAAATGGTAGGAAGTGATTTAAGTGAGTTGTCCAAGTCAGCCCAGGTGTAGATCAACACTAGAGGTAGGATGTGATTCCAGATGTTGTATGTTTCCCAAGAGCTAGGACACAGAGGTTCCCCTAAAGCTGACAATGGTCAGTCCTATCCTTGAGTTGAAGCCCTTCTGAGATCCCTTCCTTCTTCAATCTATGATTCCTCCCATTAATGCTGTTCTGAACTCGGTCCCTTTTAAAATTCTGTTTTCAGAATCCCGGAATAGACATCGGGGATGTCTCAGAAAGGAGAGCTTTAAGGAAAAGGTTGAAATGTAAGAATTTCCAGTGGTACCTGGACCATGTTTATCCTGAGATGAGGAGATACAATAACACCATTGCCTATGGGGAGGTGAGTATTACTATGAATCACTTACAGCAGTCATAGGAGCAGGGTACCTGATGTGGAAACACTTAGCATGATTTGAGCTACCGTTAGCTGGGTTGTGACAATGAACAGTCATCAGAATGCCAGAAAAAGTAAATAAATGAATGAATGAAAGAATGAAAGCAATTAGAGTCCTTGCCATGTTAATCGATGATCCATCTCTAGCCCTAGACTGCTAATTTATTGCCATCACAAAGTTGCATGATTTCACTTGGGAATTGATTGAGTCTCCATGAAATTATGAAAGTCTCAAGAAATATGGATTTATTGAGACTCAGAGACCTCTTTATACTTTAAGGACAAATGTATACGAGGAGAATCTCCAGGAGACTTCTTAGGTTTGGAGAAAGGTCTGGGTGAAATTTAGGTAAAATTTAGGAACTGAGAAAGCTGTTGCCGAAGCATGCTACTCATCTCCTAAGAGAGAGACATTGGACTCATGATGCAAAATGAGACATCTCTTTTTTAGATACATCTAATACAGGGATTTGTTTTATTCGACTGTGTGTCTATTACAATTTTGCTATATACATACATATATATGTGTATGTATATATATGTATATACACACATATATATATATACATATATATAAAGTGGGAGGAAAAGAAAATAGATTTTTATTCATGGAAAAATAGTAAATTAGGTTTAAAAAATTTAGGATTAATGACACTCCCCTTATACAACTTAATTCAGCTTGGTCCATCATCTCTGGGGGCATCTTCCTGCCCACCTCCACATTCTCAGGGATCCTATATAAGCTTGTGCTGCCATGCTGTGGATCAAGGCTTCTTAAACTTTTCCACTCATGACCTCTTTTTACCTGAGAAAATTTTACATGACCTTGCTATGTAGGTATATAAAATAAATGTACAAATCAGACATTTATTGATAATGAATCATAATTCACAATTGGGTTATGAGACCCCATATGGAATAAGAAGCTGGACTCTGGATTTCTCTCCTCTTTATTTCCCATCTCATCAAGGCCCTTCTGAGTGCCTAAGGTTAATCCCACCATCCCATGCTCCATACTAATATAAGGAGTGATAACATTTAAGCTTATTAGATTTTCTTTGGATATCATCCCGCCCCATGCCCCATCTTTCTCCAAATGCTATTTCCATCTTAACTAAGATCTTTAATTCTTCATCTCCAATAGAGAACTCATGGCAGGAAGTTTAAACCCTATTTAGTCCATTTAGGGAAAAGTGGTGGAAGGAACTGGGTTCCTTTCCAGTGGTCTGGTTACTTGTAGGATATCATTGTCTGCTCTCCCTATGTACCTGTTCTTCATTACTGGGCAGGATGTGTCCATCCTGGATGAAATGAATAAACCCAACCATTTCAAAATCAGACCGGGGATTATGGGATTGCCAGAAAATAGAGCTACAACTAAAAGGACACACAAAATTCAGGCAGAACTTGATTTTAGAATCATAGACTTAAGGGACCATGAAGGGCATCAAATCCAACCCTCCATTTAACAATGAGGACCCTGAGTCACTTGGCCAGAACACATTATAAGCGAGTATCTGAAGGAAGATCTGAACACTGGTCTTCCTTATTCCAAGTTTAGCGTTCTACCATCCTCTCTCTCTCTCTCTCTCTCTCTCTATCTCTCTCTCTCTCTCTCTCTCTCTCTCTCTCTGAGGATGTGGATCAAGACACAAGGGGAAGGCATACATGGTAATTTAATTAACATTTCCAAATTCTTGTAATATCAAAGGATATTATTATAATATTATAATATAATAACTCTGGAAGGAACGTTAGAGATCATCAATCAGTCAACCAACAATTATTTATTAAGGACCTACTGTGTGACAAGCTCAGAGAAGGCTATATTTCTGACTCCTTGGAAAGTCACATCCCTCCTGGTGAAGAAAAGCAGGCATGCTGCTGCGAAGGAACATCTGCTTGAGGAGGCTAACGCAAGTTGTTTTGTTTCTGTCCCCACAGCTTCGCAACAACAAGGCTAAAGATGTCTGCTTGGACCAAGGGCCCCAAGAAAACCACACTGCAATCCTCTACCCCTGTCATGGCTGGGGGCCTCAGGTTAGAAAAGATGTTTCATGTTCAGGGGGAAACATTATTAAGTGTGCAGTGAGCTTTCATGACTTTTTTAGGACACAGAACAAAGGAATTGGGAGCCACTTTGGGGAATAGCCGGGGATGCTTTGGTGATAAACACAATTTATATCATTATCCTTTTAATTTACTTTTTATGGAGATCTGAAGGGATGTCAGAGCAGGAAAAGTCAGTGAAATGAGAAAGGGAGGGAAGTAGGAAGTGATGGGCAAAGTCAGGGTCCACAAGTGGTGTAGGGGATCAGTGATTGAGAAATGTTTTTAAGGACAGAACTTTCTCATTTTCTGTCTGTATATCCCCAGAGCCTGATACTTGGGAGAGCCTTAAAATAAATGCTTTGTTGAGTTGCGTTGTTGAGGCTGGCTCTCTTGGGGCAACTGGGTTCAAAAATGCTTCTCTCCAAGGCTCTGGAGTCCTGGGAGCCTGGATCTTCTGGGGGGTCGGGGGACGAGACAGATGGTTCCTCACTCATTCAGTTTCTTTAGTAAGCATTTTGTAAGCTGCCTCACTGTGGCAACTGCATTTATGAATAAGGATCAAAATGATGAAATATAAGACGATAAAGACAGTCTCATTAAGAGCTCACCACATATTTGCATAATCAAATGCCTGCTGCTTGCCTTCAGAGGCCTCTGCTTTTTCAGTGACTTGGAAAGTGGGGAAAGAAATCTTCCCAGAGGTGGTGGGCACGGAGGCACAGACTTCTGCTGTGTTCAATGGGTTTTGGGGAAGGGAAGCATTTCCTAAGTTGCTCAGGAAGCTCGGGGGCCCTGATCCTGTCTGTGGGAAGCATTGAGAATTCTGCCAAGCTCCCAGACATGTTTCCATTTCTGAAAAGCCCCCGTAGCTCTCCATCTGAGCTCATCCTGTACCTTCTCCACCTCCTTTTTTCCATCAAAATGGGATAACTTTGTGCTGGGACTCCATCTTTCAGATAATATATGATTTCCAAAGCACTTGATCTCATCTCATTTCACAATCACATTGGGAAGTCCGTGCCATTTTTATCCCAATTTTACAGCGGAGGAAACTGAGGTTGGCAAAGGTAAATGAATTAGCCAGGATTACATAACTAGCATATGTTGAGGCAGAATTCAACTTTGGACTTTCCTAAGTAATTATAACGCTCTCTGTTCATGATCGCTACCTGGCTGCCTATGGCTGATGCTGGATCCATCAATGAGATTCTCCGTCAGCCTCGGTGACTGCTAATGACTTTCCATGCTCTCTCCCAGGAAACATGTATCCATTCTAACAGGAACCTTCAGGCACAATTTTAATGATGGGGATTATTGGGAGAAGATTCTCCATCACTCTTGATGACTGATAATGACTTCCCATGCTCTCTCTCAGGATACATGTATCCATTCTAACAAGGACCTTCAGGCACCATTGTAATGATGGAGATCATTGGGGGAAGGATGGGCTGGGAGCTTCCAGTATCTGCTGAATCTTCCCAGCCTCCCACTTGCCTCCTGTGCTTCAAGCTAGCCCTATCTGTTCTCCAGCACTGTTCTTCCAGCTAGAACAACCTGACCAATGTCCAAGAGGGTCTGTACCTTCAAATTCCTTACGCTCTATTTGAAAGATGTAAAATAGAGAGGTAAATACAACATATACATATAAATCCTCCTGGTTTGTTGTACACTTTCAATGGAGGGGTGTCTTATTTCTCAGCCAATTATTTTTTTTTTTGCTTAGACAATTGGAGTTAAGTGACTTGCCCAGGGTCACACAGCTAGGAAGTGTTAAGTGGCTGAGACCAAATTTGAACTCAGGTCTTCCTGACTTCAGGACTGATGCTTTATCCACTGCACCACCTAGTTGCTCCCTCAGCCAATTCTTTAGGTTTCAATCAATCATGTCCAAAGACCCCTTTGGAAGTACTTGAGTAAGACCATAGCACCAGAGGATTTGGAGTGAAACTTTTATAAGAAGGAACCACAGGTTTCTTTTTATACTTGTTTTTTAGATTTAAAAATGTATTGAAATCTTTTGTTTTTGCTAGAGAGCCATTGTCTGTAATTAAGAATGTGCATGAAAGACAGAGGGAGAGAAGCAATTTGGGAAAAATAATTCATTAACAATCTGACAGTGTATGCAATTTTTGACACCCATAACCCCTCACTTCTACACAGAATGGAAGTGGGGAACATTTTCTCATTTCTTTTCTTACAACAAAGCTTGGTTATTATAATTGCTCAATGTTCAGTTTTGCTTTCAATTGCTCAATCGTTTCAGTCATGTTCAACTCTTCACAACACATTTGGATTTTCTTGGCAAAGATTCTTGAATAGTTTGCAATTTTTTTCAGCTTATTTACAGATGAGGAAACTGAGGCAAACAGAGTCACACAACTATTAAGTTTCTAAGGCTTTCTGACTCCAAGCCTGGTGCTCTATCCACTGTACTAATTAGTAGCACTCAGATTGTTTTTTTTTTGTTACTATTCTTTCCATTTACATTGTTGTGGTCATATGTATTTTCTGGGTTCTAGTTATTTCACTCTGCATCAATTCATTGAGTCTTTCAATTCTTCTCCAACCCAGATAGATCTCATGGTGTTCATGGATCACAATGTGTTCAGTCCTTCCCAGGTGATAGGTTTCTCCCTTGCTTTCTGCTTTTTGCTACTTCAAAAAGATGCTGCTGGTTTTCTATGAGATGACAGTGGGTTTGTTGGACGGGATTCTGTGTGAATAACAATGCTGAGTGAGGACATCGCTGCTGAAGAGAGGTACCTCTCTCAGAGTATGTCTTTATTGGCCAATTGGAAACAATTCTTATTTTTGAAAAAACCCTGGAAATTATTCAGAAGGACCTATTACCATTTTTATTACAAATCTGATTTGTGCCTAAGCCCTATCATGTAAAGAAATGGGCCACCATCGGTCGCTCTCATCTCCAGGGCTCACAATCATTGGATGGAACTGGGTGTACCACCAATGGGCAATTCCTCACTGATGACACTATTATACTTTGAAATTTGTCATGAGATCCAGTCCCTAGTTTCTAGCAGTTTTGCCCTTCTAAGGTTCTGAATAGGACATGGTCGGACTGAGCCCACACACTGCCAAGTACCTCTCATATGCTAGAGCTGGTACTGGCCAAGGCAATTGCTTAGCTTCCCACCACACTGGTTTTCAGACATTTAGATGGAAGGAACCCAAATCCTCTGTTTTACAAAAGAGGAAACTGAGATTGAGAGAGCTTCTGTGGTTTTCCCAGGTGATATGATTAGTATGTGGCATGATAGATTGATTTGAACTCAGGTTTTCTGGATTCTGTTCTTTGTGAACATAACAGAAAAATTACCCCATTTTTACCCTGAAATTAGATCCTAGGATATAGAAAAATTCTGGAGGAATCACTAGTGCTTAAAAATAAACAAACAAGAGAGCCATCTACACCCAGAGAGAGAACTATGGAGACTGAGTGTGGATCACAACATAGAATTTTCATGTTTTTGTTGTCATTTTCTTGCATTTTGTTTTCTTTCTCATTTTTTTTTTCCTTTTTG
Organism: Myrmecobius fasciatus; assembly: GCA_023553655.1. NCBI lineage: Eukaryota > Metazoa > Chordata > Mammalia > Dasyuromorphia > Myrmecobiidae > Myrmecobius > Myrmecobius fasciatus. The sequence continues at coordinate 512,484 of JAJPUD010000140.1, forward strand.
ATCTGATTCTTCTTGTGCAATATGATATTTGTGGAAATACGTATAGAAGAATTGCACATGTTTAACATATATTGGATTACTTGCTATTTAGGAGAAAGGATGGGGGGAAAGGAGGGAAAAAAATTTAGAATACAAGGTGTTACAAGGGTAAATGTTGAAAATTATCCAGACATATGTTTTGAAAATAAAAAGCTTTAATTAAAAAAACAAGAATAATTACAGACAGAATAAAATACATGGAAATCTAAAAAAATAAGCAAATAAGCAAAACAATTTGATGGTGTTCATCCTTGGGATTTTCCCCAGGGTTTTGGGGGTGCTTCATGTGCTCCCTACTGACATGTTTGCCTCACATCTCAGCTTTCCCTCTTGGGAAGCTGATGCTGCTTCCTCCAGTTAATTCATCACCAGAGTAACGAATGAGCATCCTTTTATCTTGTAATTAAATTTAATCTACTCTTAGACTCACTCTTTTGATAGCTTCATCTTTTAAGCGATGCATCATCCAAACACCTTGCTGTAATGATATATTAGTCCAGTAAGGAATACCTGATTCAGTGCAGTGACGGGGCCGGGATGATCTTTCAGCAGAGAGAGAGAGAGCTCTCCTAATTGTCTAAAGATTGTAAATGAGGATGCTGTCCTGGGGTGGCAGGGGTTTCAGGGAGAATGCCAAGCAGATAATGTTAGGTAGACCCTGGGGAAAGGGCCCTGGAAGGAGCTGCTGCAGGTGTCTCCAGGAGGAAAAACCACAGCTGGTCTATTTATGTTTCAGTGAATCTGTGATCTCCTTTGGGGAAAACTCCCTACAACGGTGCTGGTAGCAACCCATCTCCATCCTCTCATGGTTTATGCCTAGAAGTGAGCTGGGGGGTCTTTTTAGAGATCCCTTAGCATTATGTGGATAACCATGCTATCCACTGGCTGTTGCTACCTCTCACTTTATCTCCTTTTCTGATATTACATGACTTTGGTTATACAGTAGGAGCATAAGTTATTATTTCATTTAGTCCTAACAAGAATTCTAGGCAGAAGTGTAATTATAATGCTCATTTTACAGATGGGGAAACTGAGGCAGACACCAGCTTGCAGCCTTGCCCATGGTCACACAGTTAGTATGTATCTGAGGCTGGATTTGAACTCAGGATTTCCTGACTTCTCTACTCACAGTGCTACTTCAGATTTTTAGTTAAGGATGAAACCCCCATGGATGAGACCTGCCTTTCTCTCCAGAATCCTCAAGCTGGATTCATTCTCATTCAGCCTGGGAATAGATTCTCAACAATAATTCATGACTCACCTGCCTCATGTTTTTCTCTTTTTCATTGTGATTCTAATCTCCTTCCAAACCCTGTGTGACCTAAAAGCACTGAAATACATTTTATAAAAAACAAATGTAAATTGAACATCCTGAGGAGAAGTTCAGCTACTGCTCCAAGTATACCACATAAATCCTTCTGGACTCTCTTACAATGAAAACAAAATCAGCCACGTTGGCGACTTTTACACTCCTGAGTTTAGTAACATCTGAATTCTCAGCTTTCTGCCAAGACTTAGTCCTGGTGCGAGCCAAATGAAGGAGAGTCCTTTAATCTTTTCCTTGTGAGGGGAGATCACTTCCAGTGCCTCACTTTCAGAATCTTATGGGAACAGGGGCTGTTGTCTGCCATAATCCCATATTTCCGGGGCATGAAAATAAAGAGGGAATGGCCAAATCACATGGGATTTTGATTCCTCAGAGACTCCAGGATTAAAAATCATGAATTTGAGGTCAAGTGGTCCAACAAGGGACAGTGGTTAGAGTTCTGGGTCTAGGGTCAGTTAAGACTTGAGTTCAAAAGTGACCTTAGACACATATCATGTGATCTTAAGGCATGTATGACTCAGTTTCCTCCTCTGTAAATGCAAGGATTAGATGTGGCCTCTAACATTCTTATAAGCCTCCGTGAGCCTGATCCACAACCAGCACTCTCCACTGTACCAGCTGCCTGCTGTGATGATCAATGATGTATGACCCTGCAGATTCTCTGGGACAGTGTTGGTGATCCAGAGCCAGCCTTTGGTGCAAGGACAAGATGCGGGTCATTGAGAGCTCTAAGTAATGTCTCAAGGGTCATTAAGTGCCTTCTCTGCCTCCTGTTCAAGTTTGGGCTCGGCTCATTGTCCATTCCCAACATCTAAGCTTTCTTCAAAGCTCTGCTCAAATGCTACCTTCTTAGGAAGCTTTCCCAGACTCCCCAGGATCCAGTGCCTTCTCTAAGGAACACAGATAGATAGGAAGACAGACAGACAGAGAGCTAGACAGACAGATAGTCAGATGGATGGATAGATAAGTAGATAAATAGATGAATAGATACACATATTTATATATATATATATACACACATAGAGCAAATATACAGACATGTATATGTATGAGTATATATGTGTGTGTATATTTTGCATGTATCTAGTATTTTCATATACAGGTAAATATATAGGTTAATATTTACCTATTTAGGATATATATGTGCACCATGATACATACATACATACACATGTGTTGTGATATAAACATGTGTAGGCAAACACACATGTTATTTAACTATATGTGACAGGTGTGTATTTCAAGTGTAATGTATATACGTGTATATATAATGATATGTACACATATACATGCATAAGTAAATGCACTGAGGGTAATCTTTACCTATATATGACATGTGTGCATGTATATTATGATATACACATACATACATACATACATACATACATACATACATACGGTTCACATGTATGTATAAGGTACATAGACTCTAGGACTATTATCTCAAATTTGTATTTATCCAGACAGACTGGTTACCAGAGGGGAACCAGTTACTTCTCCCCTCAGGATTCTAGGGATAATCTTGAAGGGCTAGTGTATCATTGTTCACAAGTCCCCACTAGTATGCCCCCCAACTGTTTATCAGTGGATAACAAGTAATCAATGAAGCTTAATTAGCTTCTAGAAATGGGTCGTAACTAAGGTTGTATGATAAGAAATGTTTAAATAAAAATACCTAAATTTGTACATACAGAGTCCGGGAGAAAATAGATTCAGACTTAGAAAACTTAGGTGGCGATTGTCATTCACAATACCCCATGGCCAAAAGTCTTTCTTTGTCACAAATGTGTGGGGTCTTCATGAAGCCTCAGGTAGATACAGTATAGCTGTGACTGGGTTCCCTAGGGCGTCCTGAAGCAGCTTGCCCCTGCAGGTCTGGTTTGTCTCATGCAGACATTACTCTTCCAGGATCCCTATTGGAAGTCCCAAATCTCCCAGCCTTTCAAGGTACACAAAGTCATCCTCCAGCGGTGGGAAGAGGAGGAGTCTCAGAGGACTGGCCATAACCACTCTCTGCTGTGGCTGCAGTGACCTGCCCTGTAATCCAGGCTCCCAACTGACTTGCTGTTTTATTTAAACCCTACAAGGCATTACTGACTCTCCCCAATCAATCCCTATATATATATATATATATATATATACACACACACACACATACATACACACATATACATACACACATATACACATACACATATGTATATACATACATATATATATACATACACACATATACACACACATATATACACACACATATATATACACACATATATATACACACACATATATATATATATACATACACACACACATATATATACATACACACACACACACACACACACACACACATATATATATATATATATATATTTTTTTTGTGGAGTGTCATTTCATTTTATCCAATGGCTTCCATCCCTTCCAAATTTCTTCAGGACTTTTCTACACCTAGTTAAATCCCGTAGATTGATTGATTCAATACATTCTCTATCCAATACCAAGTCATCAGCTGAGCATTAGCCATTCCTCGTGCCCTTGACAGACAGATATCTCTTTCTTGCCATCTTACTTAGACACACTCTTTTGTATAAAAAAGTCTCAATTCTGTATAAAAAAAGGAAAAAAGGAGCAGCAGCTTAATGAACCTAAATTATTTTTCAGTGCTGTCTGCAAAGGTCAAAGAAGCATCTACAGAATTAAACTTCCTTTGAAGTCTAATTAACTTTCCTGTATCATAAAGAAGTAAGACTAGACTAGTCACCAGAGAGCATGTAAGGTTAAGGTCAGCCATGAGAATAAGGAAAGCGAACTGAAGCAAAGAGCTGAGCCAGCCTTGCCTACCCCCTGCCACATCTACCACACCTTTCTTAGTCCCCTCAATTCTCCCAGCATCATCTGCTGATGGACTGCTGTCCAGGCTGACAAAACCCACAATGGAGGGATGAGGAAAGCAGGGAAGGTTCTCGCCTGGATTGTTAGAGACCCAGAAGAGCTGATTTCATAATGACAAGGCAGGGCTTTCTGGGTCATTGTCCCTGATTAGAGAGAAGCTTGGAGTGTTTGTACCAAGAGGATGGCAATCAGAGCAGAGAACATGAAAATGATCTCATTTGTCGTAACCTTAATGAGAATGGAAAATGTGGAGAGGCTCCGGTCTAGATGAGTGATCTCCTTCAAAGTTGTTGATTATCTGATACGGAGAGAGTCTGGGGCAAAGACTCTAAGGGGCTGAGAGAAGGTGGATCTTCCTCTTTCTGACCATTATATTTTGGAAACTCCTCAACTTCTTTGTCTCTTGTAGGATTATGGGTCTGGACCTGGAAGAGAACATAGGATCATAGCATTAGGTCACGAAGGTCATGGGATCTAAATCCTTCATTTTATAGATAAGGAATCAGAGGTAATAAATAGGGTCCTAAATATAGAACTTGAAGGGACCTTGGAGATCATCTGGGCCTCCCCCAACTATTTGACAGTTAATAAAACAGATTACCCAAGGTTACTCAAGGTCAGAGGCAGGATTTGAATCCAGAATCTTTAGCTCTAAAAGCAATACTGTTTCTACCGAGATGGATCAAGGAAGAGAATATGGGATATCAGGGCGGGGGAATAAAATTCTGAAATGGTTCCCAGACAAAGACCTGGTGTTGCTTCCTCAGGAGAGCAGGGCATTGGTTATTTTTGAAGGAAACACCCACGAGTATGGCTAGTTAGTATTTCTGAAAGGCTATGAAAAAGGAAATCCCTGTGCTCTGCAGGAAAAGGGGAGGGAAAGAAGTAAAGGGGGAGAGAAGAAAGAAGAGAAAGGGGAAAAAGAAGGGGAGAACTTGAGAATTCTAGAAGTGAAAATGACCTTAGGAAATAGCTCATCTATAATTTAAGAAAGGGGAAAGGAAAAAGAAGAATCCAGATTATTGTATCCACAATCTACCTTTGGCCCATCCTAACCAGATCTGTGACTCAGTTTCAGTAACCCAGAAGATTCTGACAAGGAATTATAGACCGGTGGCCAAGCTGTTCTAATGGAAGGACTTCCACAGTGGAAGATCCCCATGATGATGAAAGCTCAAGTCCAGAGAACAGCTACAGAACCTGAATTGGTAGCCAGGCCTTGAATTGACCTTGTATCTACTTTTGTGTGTATTTTATGTGTTTGTGTTCTGTACATTTGATTTCCCTGATAGAATGGAAAGTTCTTGAGGGCAAGCTCTGTTTCAAGACACTTAACCTGTACCTCCATTTCCTCATCTGTGAAATGGTAATAATAATAGCATCTATGTCTTAGTTTTGTGAAGATCAAATAAAATTTTGGCCTGACACAAAGTACAGCATGATATAAATGCTCATTCTCTTCCCTTCCCCTCCAGCACCTAAAACAGTGCCTAGAACATAAGGGCTTTAGTAAATGCTCATTGATTGTGTTTCAATTATAGTTTTGCTAGTAAGTAGAAAGAGATATCTCTTCTCTGGCCTCAGTTTCCTTCTCTGTAAAATGAGGGTGGTGGATGGAACTTCCTGAGTTAGAAGGAAAGAGTTGTAGACATGTAAATTGGGTTCAAATTCTGCCTCAGATGCTAGCGAGTCATTTAACTTCTCTCAGACTCAGGTTCCCTGGCTGTAAATAAGAGCACCTAATTCAGAAGGCTGTTATGAAGCCAAAAGGCATTTCAAGAGTCTTAACATCAATCAATCAGCATTTATTAAGCACCTATTGTGTGCCAGACGTTTTACTTTGTACTGAGGATACAAAAAGAGGCAAAATATGGACTTGTAACCTAATAGGTAATTATGGTAATTATCATTACTCATATTCTGAGTCCAAAAAAGTGTTTTATGGTTAACTCTTGGTTTGCCAGATCTGATCTCACTCACTAAGCATTTTGATGAGTCAGAATTTTTCTCTTTTACCCCAGTAGTATCTTAAGTTGCTATTTGCCCAATGGCTGGAGACCCTAAGTTTACAGTCCCTAGAGAGTTGAGACTGCAAATGACCCAAAGCCCATGGGAAAGATGTATGTTGGATGTAAGTAAACTGTGACCAATGATGAGACCTGCATGACAGAAATAACTATTATTTATATTTATTTTTTATTTGTGTGTTTTGTGTGCAATTATATGTGTACATCTTGGTTTCCTCCCAAGAATGAAGTCTTCTAGAGGTCATTTCATCTGTATCCGTCATCCCTAGCATAGCTCTTGGCACATAGTAGGGCTCAGTAAATGTCTATCAGTTGACTGAGAAATGGTATAAAAGGAAATATATGATCAGGAAAAAAAGTCAATGTCTCTAAGAAGGAGAAGAAGGGAGCCACCCTTGATTACTATGTGTCAGGTATCGTGTAAAAAGCTTTACAAATATCATCCCCACTTGATCCTCACAATAACCCTGTGAGATGCTGTGCTGTTCTGGTCCCCATTTTACAGCTGGAGAAGGCAGAAAGGGCGTGACCTGTCTAGGGCCACATAGCTAGCTATTGTCTAAGGTCATTTGAGGATAAATAAGTCTGGACTGGCCTTAGAGACAGGGCCCATATAATGTGCTTCCTTTTAATCCCCAACACCTAGCATAGGAATGCTTGTGAAAGATTGACTAATTGGATTATTGTCCTGGCTTTCCTACTAACTAGAAAGTCATTTCTTTCTCTTTTTGGGACCACAGATTCCTCCTCAGTGAAATTAGGGGTTTAGCTGGAAGGGTCCCGGAAGCCATCTAGGAGTCCAAATTCCAAATTTAACAGGAAAGCAAACTGAGGCCCATAGAGTAATGGGTCCTAAATCATACAGGTCACAGGTAATTATAGTAAGATTTGAACTCAGTACCTCTAACTTTAGAACTGGATCTTTCTACTATACACACACACACACACACACACACACACACACACCTACACCTACCCCCCACACACACATACACACATGTGATTTCTTTTTCCATTCCACCAATTATTTCCACCAGAAGTCCATTCCTCAAATCTCTAACATGTCCTTCATTGCTCACAGAATCCTTTTTTTAAGAATATAAAATATTCCATCCTTCCTTCTAGCCACACTGTCTCTAGGGGGACTTTCAGACCCTTCAGTTTCACAAATGGAGACACAGGGACCAGCACTCACCTAAGGTGACATCCATGAGACTAAGCCACAGGTCTAAGGAGCAAGCCCCCTCACTCATTACCAGGTGACCCTTCTCCCCATGCCATCATAGCATCACCTTGGAGAGAATGGGCTTAACAATGGAAATCTCTCCTTCCCAAAAAGGATTACAGGATGTGTTTTCTTTATTCCCCCTTCCCACAAAAATTATAGTCATTTGTAAATTCAGAGATTGATTTTTTCCTTCCCTCAGTCCTGCCCTTCCCTCTTAATTATATTTCCAAGACGCTGATTGAAAATCTGAAGAACATTGAGAGTTAATGGCCCCAAAGTAGAGGTTCTGCCATATCAATTTGTGAAAAGCTATTATCAACCACTGAGAGCCCCCTAAGTCAAATTATGGGAGATGGGAGCTGAGCTTTCGGCCATTTCTCTGATAGAAAATTATGGGTTAGCCTCCCTAGAAGCACGTGGCCAAGGCATTCAGACAGTCCAACTCTACACTTGGGCCCTCCCTGGACACAGCTTACGATGAGAAAGGCCCCAGATTCGAGTGAAGGACGGTTTCTGGGGCAGTAAATCTGTAATTGCTCACTCTGCTGGAGACATAAGCAGCAGAGCGGGACAGAAGAAGGAGGGATGAATTGCTCCTCTGACCCCCAAACAGGACCAACCAGCCTCTACTCGCAGGATTATAAATGCAGCCCCGGCCGCTTCTCTGAGCCCAGAACAAGGGGAGAAGCAGGACTGTCCCTCCAAGCTGAGGATTTTAGGGAGAATGGCAAAACAAATGGCCAGGGTGACAAATCCTTCATTTCCAAGGGGAGTGTAGGGAGTTGGAGGAAGGGAGAAAATGGAGGAGCTTGAATAATGATAATATATAATGTATAACTGATTACCCTGGCCCCATTACCCGAAGGCCAGGTGTGCTCCATCCTATCCCTTTCTAGCGTTCTCCAGTATCCTTAAGGGAGATTGGAAAATATCAAATGGCTTGAGCCCCCACCAATGGCGATCTCTTAATTGTAGGGGATGGGTGCCCTACACCCCCAAACACTAAAAGGTGTTCCATTTAGCTACAAACGGGTTAGTTTTGCCAATAAATATTTACATGACCTGAAAGCTTTACAGGACTTGAAATGAAGAAGGAAAAAGACAACTGACCAAGAAACAAACAAACAAAATTATAGTCATTTGTAAATTCAGTGATTGATTTTTCCCTCCCCTGCCTCATGCTCATTTCTTGGGGTCTAAAAGAAGAGAGAGGAGGATCCCTTTCCTGGTGCAGTGTGATCTTCACCCTCTGTAACAGCAAGAAAGAGTTTGTCGGAAAAACAGAGCAAAACTGTCCTCAGGATGGCCATTTTAAAGACGTACCTGAGCCATTTATGAGCCTGGAGTCAGTAAGACCCAAGCTGCATGTTACTGGGCTACTCAAGGGCCCACTCCCACTTTTATTAGTACAGAAGGTTTGACCTGCTCTCTTCCTGTTTATTCCTTTTTGGGTAACCTAGTACCCCCCTGCTTCTCAGGGCTCATCATGTTTTTTTTTTCAACTTGAATTTTATTTGATTTTTTTCTCACTAGTATTTTATTTTTCCAAATACATGTATAGGTAGTTTTCAACATTTATTTTTGTAAGAGTTTGTATTCTAATTTTTCTTTAAAAATTTTTAATAATAGCTTTTTATTTTCAAAATACATGTAAATATAGTTTTCAATATTTACTCAGGGTTCATCATATTAATGTTGTAATTACTGCAGCTACCTGATCAGCTAGCTTAGCTGTCTATAGCTTAAATCTCCTGAGTTCAAGAGCTCCACTGGCCCCAACCTTCCTCTCTTCTATGTGCAATATTTCACATCCACAGTTGCCCACCTTTAAGCTCAACTTGTAAAAGCTAATCTCTCTCTCTCTCTCTCTCTCTCTCTCTCTCTCTCTCTCTCTCTCTCTCTCTCTCTCTCTCTCTTTCTCTTTCTCTCAGAGTAGAGAGGGGCAGAATGGAGGGAGCAATTCAGAACTCAAAATTTTAAAAATTATTGTTAAACTTTTTTTTTTACAAATAATTAGAAAATATTTAATGAAACAAATAAAAACCTGGACTTTCTGGAGAGGTGCCTTCATCCAAAGGAGTGAGGATTTCAGATATGAAGGAAGGAAATAAAGAAGGGAAGTCCCCCTCTACATCCCTCTCATTGCCCCTTGTAGTTGACCCTCTGTGAGTTGTATTGATCCTATGATCCAATGGATGGGCGCAGGGTTGTATGGGGAGTGGAACTGGCCATTCTGTAAAAGGAAAAGTAGAAATTCGATTCACTTTGGCTCCAAATGCATTTCTTGGTACATACTCTGTGCAAGGGAATAAAGAGACAAAAACAAAAGGATAAATCGGACATTGGGTCTGCCTTCAGAGAGAAATAAGCAGAATAAGACAATTACAAAGATAATGACCACAGGGCTCAGAGTGGAACTCTAAGACATGGTACAGACTCAGAACTGGAAGGGACCCCGGAGAACCCCTAACCTAATCTCATTTTGGAGGTCCTTAGATAGGGGGATGTGATTTCCTCAGAATTCCACAGAAGGCAACTCACAGCAGTGTCGAGATTTAAAACCAAGTTCTCAAGGAGCAGCAACGTGAAAGGAATTCTGGTTTGAGGGTCAAAGAGTTTGGGTTCAGCCTTATGCTACCTGCATCACAGCATCTCTGGGAGGTCCAGACGAAATTGTCCACACGAAATCATTGGCAAGCCTGAAAATACCATATTCGTGTTAGCTGCTGATCATATCACTGCTATTATTAATATTAATCATTGTTATTACTATTACCATTATATCTATTGATATTATTATTTTTATCAGAGCCTGGAAGCTGGGAGAATAGCAGTGCTCAGAACTGGGGTCTTCTAGTTTGCTCACATCAGTCTACGTCTCTCTGGCTACACAGTCAAGGTTTGCCCTCCCCAAATGGTCCGTCGGTTTAAGATGAGTTCTACAGGAAACTGAAGGAGGTTTATTTGATTTAAATACACACATATATATTTAGTAGCCCCATGAAACCTTTGTTCTGCAGAGCCACAAAACTCATCGACGTGGGGCTTTAAAATGTAGGTTTGCACACGTTTATAAATAAATACATTCACTCCAAAGCAGGTGTAAATCAGTGGAAATCGGCAGCCTCTAAATAGAAGCTGCAGAAACCTCATTTCTCATGCAGCCAGGGCTGCTTGGAGTATCGGCTCCTGGCTTCAAAGTGATGAAACGGATATTCAATATTAAAGCCACCATAAGCCCTCTTTTTATGGACAATCCAATGGATTTCCCAGCGAACCCAGCCTGTTCCACGACTGTTTGCTTCCTGGGCCTTATTTATCTGGCTGTAATTGTCAGTAGACAGCACAGCCAATCTGTCCTGTCTGCCCAGGTTGGTAAATGTGGGACAATAGCCATGCTTGCTTCTTAGATCATTTTAGACAGAAGGTTCATTTTTTGTGCTCTCGTTATTCCCTTCTAAAGGAGGACTAATTGTATTTGGAATCTGGATAGTTGTCAGAGCTTTGGGAAAGATTTTGCTTCCCCCTGGGTCAAGTGCTTTCTCTTTCAGGATCAGTGGCCAAGCATGTGGGGAAATGTTCATTTCCAGCAATGGCCATTTTCTCATTGTTGTAAGTGGCCTCTGGAGTTCCCACATGGTTTTTCTCAATCTGGAGCATCCCTTGCTCCAGCCCACCAAACAACCTTTCTATCCATCCATGCGGTTCCTGCTTTAGGGTATTAATGCCAAAAAATTGTATAGAACTGGACCAAACTAGGGTATGGTGCCATCCATTCTTTCCAATAGAACTGTTAGGGGTCATGATATACGTGGTAGATAAGGCTCCCTCTCTGAACACCCACAAAATCACAGATTGAGACACCCCTATCTCTGAAAAAAAAAATCACAGATCAGTTGTACTGAATATGAAAAGCTTCATTGAAGAACAGAAGAGCTGACCTAAGCTAAAGACCATGAGCTAAATCATAGGGAGGTGGTGGTCTAGGCTATGGGAGGCTGGAATACGATGAGATGGGGGTCTTTGATGTAGGTCAACATGGGAGACAGCCGAGCTCCATCCTTTAAAGAGAGGATGAAATTGCACAACAGGAAGGATGGCCAACTCCTAGAGAAAATGGCTTCAGAGCCTGTCCCATCTTCACTACTTAGAACTAGAGCAGTTGAAGCAGTCTGTTGAGTCCTGCAGAAGACAGTCTTTGAAATGGGTTACTTGTCCTGCAGCCTGGGACGGGATCCCAAGGCCCACAGACCCAGAATGCTCACAGTCTTGAGTCTGTTTATTCTTCCTGGTGTGTGCATTAGTGTAATTAGGATGGGAAGCTACAGATTTTACATGTGTGTGTGTTTGGGGAGCAGCAATCCTGTTTGTCTGTGGGTCAAAAGACCAAGTCAAAATGTGATCCAGCCTGCTTCGGCCACTTGGGGCCCAATCTTGCAATTCTGCTTAGAATCGTAGATTTAAATCTTGAAGGGACATTAGAAGGGAATGAGTCCGTGTAGGACCTGAATTCAAATCTAGCTTTAAAACTTACTAAGTATGTGACCCTGAGCAAATCACTTCACTCAGTCTGCCTCAGTTTCCTCATCTGTAAAATGAACTGGGGAAGGAAATGGCAACCCACTCCAGAAGTGGGTTTGCCAAGAAAACCCTAAATGGGATCACAAAGAGTCAGTCACCTCCTGAAAAATAACTAAACAGTAATAATTAATATCTCGCCTTCCCTGCCCCAAGTAAAGAGGTGATACTCAGTTGTATTGATGCATAAATAAAAAAAATGATGATAACAATGGGATTTTTAAGGGTTAGAATAAATAGGATTTATCCTAGATTGTTCTGATGTTCCATTATGACGTGAAAGATAATTCTGAATTCTCCAAGTCCAGCATTCAGTAAACATTAATTAAGTACCTACTATGTACAAGGCACCATTCTAAGGAATGGGGATAACTTTTTTAAAAGGGGAAAAGCCAGTTCCTGTGTTCAAGGAACTCATAGTTTAATGGGGGAAACAACAAAGAAATATATATGAATGAGCTATATGCTAGATAAATGAAAATTATGGAGGGCAGGCACTAGAATTAAGAGGGGTTGAGGGAGGCTTCTTATAGAAGATGGGATTTTAGCTGGAACTTGAAGGAAGCCAAGAAGTAGAAATGAGAAAAGATTAGGGGAATTGAGTGTGGTTCACAATACTCTTTTTGTTGTTGTTTGCTTGCATTTTATTTTCTTTATCATTTTTTGTGGTTTAATTTGATTTTTCTTATACAGTAAGATAATTGTATAGATTTGTATGCATGTATTGGATTTAACATATATTTCTACCATGTTTAACTTGCCATCTGGGAAGGGGAAGAAGGAGGGGGGAAACTGGAACACAAGGTTTTGCAAAGGCTAATATTGGAGTGAAAATTTCCCCAGCTATTGGGGAAATAATAGACATAACACTTCAACAACAACTTGTATACTGTTGTCTCCAAGATTGATTGTAAGCTCTATGAGGGCAGGGCCTGTTTCATCCTGGTCTACCCCAGTGGACACATTTAAGAAATGCTTATTGAGTGATTGCTTAAATGATTATTAGCCTTCAGGCAGACAATACCCATAGCTTCTAGATGTGAATTAGTTCCTCCCTTTAAACATCTGGGTCACAGATATGCTCATTTAATTAATGTTCAAAATGCTCCTTGCTCATCAGTTGGAAAATAGCTTGATTCACCATTTCAATAAGCATCTGGATCTCTCTTTCCCCTGAATTGCAGAAGGCAGTCTGGTGTCATTCATTGCCTTTCATTAAGTGAATTTAAATCTGATCAAATTTGGATTGGTAGCAGGAGGAGCTTTGATTTTCTCTTCATTGAAATGGGTCCCTCTTTTGCCTTTCATAATTGCTCTGGTCTGAGACTAATTTCGAGTCAAAGCATCTAAGATTTGGATCTTTCTTGAGAGAAATTAATCAATTTGATGTCATTAAACTCTGAGAACAAGATTTCCTAAAAGGCACAAGGCCCACCATCCTTCCCTCTCAGCAGTGGGAGCTGCTCTCCTGAATCAGACTTGGCCAAGAGATGAACTCCCAAATCCCTGATCTGCATAGGTGCCTTTTTGTTTCTTCCCAGATAAGAAGATAGAGAGGTTGAGGAGTGAGTGAAAGGAAAAGGAAAGCAAGTCTAGACAGCCTTTTCTTTGAGTTTGGTTGGGAAGAAGAGGGGAAATAGAGGCAGGCTGGGTCACTCAGGTGAATGAAAAATTGACCCCATCGGTTCTGGGGTCTCCGTGATTTTACCTGAGGACCATGTGGGGTAGAGTCGCCAGAAGCCAAGGACGGTCACAAACTGCTAATTCATTCATTCAACAAATACTCATTAACATTAAGAGCTAGCCTTAATGCTGCACTTTAATTTAACAGCATTAAAGAAGAGATATATTGACATCTCCTTCACCACTGCACCCTAAGGACCATGGGATTTTTCCAGCTAATCACACCTCGGCCTTCCATATTATCTTTTTTTTTTATTAAAATGGAAGCTCCTTGAAATAAACAGAAAATGATTTTCTAATGGGAACTCATTGGGAACAAAGGGCTCTCTATTTGTCTGCCCAATGCTTAGCATGTAATAAATGCTTAATAAATGATTTCTTCATTTGTCCTGGCACAACCCTATAGGGTAAGTGTAAAATAACACCTATATAATATATAAAAATAGATCCCCCTTTAAGAAATGGGGAGATTGGAATGAAATTGCTTACTCCAGGGTCACACATCTAGGAAGTGTCTGAGATTGAAACTAAACTTGAGTCTGTGAATCCAAGGGCAGCCATCTAGTAGCTAAAACACCACATGGAGAACTTTGTATTAGACTCTGTGAAAAATTAAAAGGGCAGCAAAGATAAACTCTCTGTCTTCCCATAGTTCACAGTCTTGCAAATGAACAAGACTCCAAAACAGAGACCTGCAACGTGTACTTTTTATTTGGGGGCTAGATCATTGATTTCATCCTTGTAGGGAGGTCAACTAGCAATGGCATTCAGCAAGGGATTATTCAGGCAATTCCTTGTCTCAGAGAGCTGGGTGGGGGCACTGATGAGCCCCTTGTTCTACTGGCCCATCCCTTGGTCAGTCCCAAACTTAGACCATTCTCAGGCTTCTTCCTCTGCTCTTACTCATCTCCTGCTAAATGATGCTGGAGGAAGCCAGACCCCCATTTTGCCTGGGACCACTTCTAATGATGTAATTGAGTTGGGAAAATATGGGTTCAAATTCAGCTGTATGTATTTAAAAGGCATAGAAAGTTGTACATAATAGATTTTCAGTTTCATGTGCTGTTATCTTTTGTATTATGTTATGGAAATGCTTGTTTTAATCCATAAATTAAAAATAAAATAGTTTTTTTAAAGTCAGCTTCCAACAATGGATCTAACCAGTATCTACCTGCCAGACAATGGCACCAGCATGTCTTTATCCTTTCCACAACTTCCTTCCCTCTCTCATATGCTTTTTTTCCCCATGTCTCTTCTCTGTCTCTCTATCTCTGTTTCTGTCTCTCTCTGCCTCTCTGTGTGTATGTCTCTATGTGTCTCTGTGTCTCTTCTCTCTGTCTCTGCCTATTTCTCCTCTCCTCTGTTTCCATGTCTTTGTCTCTTTTCTTTGTCTCTCTCTTTTCTTTTTCTCTCTCTTTTCTCTTTCTGTCTCTCTGTCTCTGTCTCTTGGTGTCTCTCAGTCTTTTTTTCCCCAATAGGTCCAAGTCTTTTCTCTGTTCTGAGTATTGGATCTGGAGCTGAGTTCAAATCTTTGGATCTGAAGGATTTTCTTTGTTTGATGAAATCCAAACAAATATGGCAGATCTCTCAGAGGAAAATGAGAGGGAAGGGATGGTCAGACAGGGTGAACAGAGCCATGAAAACCTAGGACATGATCAAATGCTGATCAATAAGAATAAAACAAAGGAGAAGCCTTTGGGTTTAGCCATGAAGATCCAGCCTCATGTTTAAGGCGATAAAGCCGACTTCAGGGTTTCCCAAGGTTGACGTCCACTGTAATTCAACTCAACCACTGTTGTTTCCCCAGCTCACCCGCTACACTAGGGAAGGCTTCCTGCACCTGGGCGCCCTGGGGACCACTACGCTCCTGCCGGACACCCGCTGCCTTGTGGACAATGCCAAAAGCCGCTTCCCCCAACTCCTGGACTGTGACAAGGTCAAGAGCAGCCTTCACAAACGCTGGAATTTCATACAGGTTAGGTCCCCTACCTCCCATTGCCTTAGCATTCATTAGAGCCAGCTGACATGGGATCTGGAATATTGGACTGAGGTATAGGAAGACCCACATGTGAATTCTGCCCTAGATGCTCACTAGTTTTGTGGTCTTGCAGAAAATCACTTACCCTCTTCTCTGACTCAGTTTCCTCTTATATAATAACATTGTGCCCATCCGCAGGGTTCTTGTGGGGATCAAATATAATAAAATACAGACTGTCTCAAATGCTTTTAAAGCAGAAAACTGTTCTGAGACTTTGGGGACTTCCTGCACATAAAGTATCTTTTAAATCTTACAGCTCTTTATAAATGCTATTATGATGATGAGTGTTAATCTAATTATTGGGGTCATTATTTCTTTCTGAATTGGGCAAAAAAAAATACATAGTCCAAATAGGTGTTGACTTTGCCAAGGTCACACAGTCACATGATTGCTGGTCAATCCAAGCCCAGGCTCAAACTTAGTTCTCCTGGGCTCTAACCCAGGCCTTTTATTTCCTTTTCCTCATCAGAATGAGTCACCATCCTGGGAGAATCATTGTCAACATTAGTATTCCATGCAGCGTTCAGTCTGGGTCCAGTGCTGGATTCCATATTAAAACAAAAAAAAAGCTACAAAGTCTGTTAGAAGGAATGGCAATCTGGGAGGCAGGAGTGGGAGACTATAGGGGAAAATCTTGGGGAGGCAAAAATGAAGGCTATCAATAATCAGTTCTTTAAAAATAATCCTGATTGTAGTAAGGAAGGAAGGAACCTGGCTCTGGGAAACCAGCATGAGGCAATCCAGGAGGCTGGATTTGGGCATTGATGCTTTGTACAATTATATAGTGAGGTTGGCAATTCTCCCTTAATACCATTGCTAAGCCTACGTGTCTGCTTTCTATCTCTCCCTTTCTCTCCTTTTTATTCTGTCTCTCTTTCTCTGTCTCTCTCTGTCTCTCTCTCTCTGTGTCTCTGTCACTGCTGTCTCTGTCTCTCTCCCTCCTCCTTTCCTCCCTCCCTCCCTCTCTCCCCCCCAATCTCTCTCTGTCTCTCTATTTCTCTCCCCCTCTCTGTCTCTTTCCTCTTCTTCCTCCTATTTCTTCTTCTCCTCTCTGTCTCTCTCTGCCTCTCTCTGTGTATATCTCTATGTGTCTCTGTGTCTCTTCTCTCTGTCTCTGCCTATTTCTCCTCTCCTCTGTTTCCATGTCTTTGTCTCTCTTTTCTCTCTCTCTTTTCTTTTTTCTATCTTTTCTCTCCCTCTCTTTCTGTCTCTCTCTGTCTCTATCTGTGTCTGTCTCTCTGTTTCTGTCTCTCTCTCTCTCTGTTTCTCTCTCTATCTCTCTGTCTCTGTCTCTGAATCCCTCTGTCTGTCTCTGTCTGTCTCTGTATGTGCGTGTGTCTGTCTCTCTGTCTCTGTTTCTGTCTCTCTGCCTCTCTCTGTTTATGTCTCTATGTGTCTCTGTGTCTCTTCTCTGTCTCTGCCTCTTTCTCCTCTCCTCTGTTTCCATGTCTTTATCTCTTTTCTTTCTCTCTCTTTTCTTTTTCTCTCTCTTTTCTCTCTGTCTGTCTCTCTGTCTCTGTTTCTCTCTGTCTCTCTGTCTCTGTCTCTCTCTGTCTCTGTCTCTCTGTCTCTCTCTGTCTCTGTCTCTGTCTCTGTTTCTGTCTGTCTATCTCTCTCTCTGTCTCTGTCTCTCTGTCTCTTTCTCTCTCTGTCTCTGTCTCTGTCTCTGTCTCTGTCTCTCTGTCTCTCTCTTTCTCTCTTTTTCTGTTTCTGTCTCTCTCTCTGTCTCTGTCTTTCTGTCTCTCTTTCTCTCTCTGTCTCTGTCTCTGTCTCTCTGTCTTTTTCTCTCTCTGTCTCTCTCTTTTTCCCTCCCTCTCTCTCTTTCACTCTCTCTGTCTCTCTCTGTCTCTCTCTTTCTCTCTCTCTGTCTCTTTGTCTCTCTGTCTCTCTCTGTCTCTCTCTCTCTTTCTTTCTCTCTCTCTCTCTCCTGCAGAATGGAGCAATCATGAATAAAGGGACAGGACGCTGCCTTGAAGTTGAGAGCCGGCCCAGCATTGACCTTATCCTCCGTAGCTGTACAGGGCAAAGATGGACGATTAAAAACTTCATAAAATAGAGCAGGGCAAGCTGGGGAGCCTTGCCCTGCAGAACCTGCTTTGGCTCCCCCATGCTTTCTTTTAGAGAGCATGTACCTCTTCCAGAGCCTGGGAGAGAAACCATGGGCCATGCAGGAGCTTTGGTGGCCTTCTGGGGTCTTCTGTGGGGCTACTTTATCTCTCATGGATGGGGAAGCTGATGGGTATCCAGTCTCCTCCCCCTCCCCAATCTGACTCCTTCTGGGAGTCTCATCAAACAGTGGAGCTCCTTTAGGAGGGACCCCGCCGGGAGCAGACAAACCTTGGATGGGCTTTCTCAGAGTCATTCACTGGGGCATCTCACCCGGGATGTAGGAAAGCATCGTTACTCTCGGCTCTTGGAGACCCGCTGCTGTGTCCGTGGCCGGGGATGGTAATAATTCAGAGGAAAGACACTGCCCCATCACCCCCTTATTTCTCCTTCTCTTCTCTCGTTTTTTTTTTCTCTACCAACACACACACACACACACACACACACACACACACACACACACACAACCTAAAGAAACAAAGACCATTCTTTCCTTTGGGCCAATTTGCTCACGTCACTTCCCTTTTTCGTATTTGGCTTTGGGGGCCAAACTTCTCCCATCTCTCTGAATGCGGTGGGCAGCCCCTGCTCCTCAGCTTCTCTGAAAGAAACACCCCCTGATTCGCCAGCCCTCATGCTCGGGTCTTTAGCCCGTCTCAGCCCTGAAATGCATCCCTGCCCCTGAACGCCACTTCTATCTAAAGCCCTTCCCAAGGGCGCCTGTCTCTGCTGTTTGGCCCAGCTTTTGATGGATGTTTCCAAGAGCTCCCCCAGACCCACGGCCATTCAGTGTGACCTAGCCCCAAAACCATGGCTGGGACAAGCCTAGAAGGAAGCCGGGGGTTCTGGGAGCTGAGGTGGCAAATGCTTGCCAGTTTCTTGGGGCTTTCGAGCCTCTCCTTCATGGAAGTAAAAAAGCCAACCGGTGGCAGATGAAAAAAAGATGCCTCTTGTCTTACTTGAGCTGGCGAAGGAGAAATCAGCTTTGGAAAGCCCGTATCACTGGGTCTCGGTTACCTACGGTCAAGCAAACTGCAACGCTCCCTGTGTGGAGGGCCGCTGGACACTTAATGGTCCCTTGTGTTCTGGAGGAAGAAGGCATCCCCATGTCTCCATCCTGGGAGAGGAGTCTTCAACCATGAGAACCTGAGTTCTGCTCTACCCTCCGGAGCCTGACCTATAGAGAGAAAACCGGAAACCTCAGCTTCCCACATGCCCTCAGAGACCTCAGGATCTGGTGCCCTGAGGCCGGAGCCTTTCCAGCAGCCCCCTGATGAGGCCATGGGACTACAGGGCCGTGCATCCTAAAGCTATTTAATGCCTGTGTCTATAATTCCATCCCACACTCTGCTGAGGATGGAGAAGGCAGTGATTTCCTGTCTTAGGAGTAATAATTTTTCTGATGCCCTCTGGTTAGGGTACACTTATAAATTAAAATTAATATATAAGTATGTGTGTGAATGCCTCTGTGTGGTGTGTGTGTGCGCACGTGTGTGTGTGCTTGTGTGTGAGTGTGTATTGGTGTACATGTGTGTGCTTGTGTGTGAATGTGCACTGGTGTGCATGTGTGTGCTTGAGTACATGTGTGTGTGTGCTTGCATGTGTGTATATGCTTGTGTGTGCATGCTTGTGTATGTATGCTTGTGTGCATTGTGCACATGTGTGTGCTTGTTGTGTGCTTGTGTATGTGTGTTTATGCATGTGTGTACATGTGTGTTTGTTCATATTGTGCATCTTTTGTGCACACATGTGTGTGCCTGTGTGCACATCTATGTGTGTATGCCTGTGTGCATATCTGTGTGTATCTGTGTGCATGCATGTGTGTGTGCTTGTGTATCTGTGTGTATCTGTGTGCATGTATGTGTGTGTGCTTGTGTATCTGTGTACATGTGTGTGTGTGTGTGTGTGTGTTCAGGAAATGTAGGTCCAAGTGCTGCTGGGTTTGCAGCTTCATCTCTTCCCAGCAGCTTGGGACAGGGGCACCTGAGGCAGTGGTTGGCTGAGTGAGGGCTCCCCACCCCAGACCACATTTTACTGGATGGAAGCGTGAGTCCCCTCTGTGGTACCCGAAGATGTGGAGAAAGCCGATGACAGCCTCAGGCTTGGCAAGACCCCTCCATATATAGTCCCCGTCTCCCCCTTCTCTTTGCTCTGTTTTCCCCTCCCCAGAATTGCATCCCTATAGGAGACCTGAATTGCCGAGGAGCGTTCAGGGTAGAGTTGGACTCTTTCTTATTAGCTGTTGCATCATCCCTTGTGAAATAAACATGTTTTAGCACTTGCCAAAATCCCGTGACTGGACTTTGTGATTTGGATGCATCCTCCCACTTCTTTGGGGGGGGGGGGGGGGGCAAATTGCCGTCAGATTCAATTCAATTCCCTGCCAGAGGGATGAACCCTAAGATCTGGGCATGTGAGGAAAAGAAGGGAAGACATTTAGTAAAAACCAAGAAGGACAAGAAAGACACCATGAAAGATAGATTAAGAAATTAATCAAAACCAAAATAAAACATGATATAGTGGAAAGAATCCTGGGCCTAACGTAAGAGATCCTGAGTTCAAATCCCATCTCTGACACAACTTGTGTGGCCTTGGGAGTAAATGGGACGGGGTGGTCCAGTAAATAGAGTGCTAAGTCTGGAATCAGAAAGACCTCAATTCGAATCCTGCCTCAGACACATATTAGCTCTTTGAGCTTATCTTTTAACCTCTGTCTCAATTTTCTCAACTGCAAAATGGGAATCATAACACCACCTACCTCACAAATATCTGTAAATCACCAGTACGTGTCTGGCACATAGTAGGTAATTAATACATGCTTCTTCCCCTTCCTCTTTTCCAGGAAGAGTAGGAGTGTGGGCTCATAATCTGGGGATAGGATTGTACGACATGGGAGACACTGGCACAGGACCACCCAGCATGGCGTGCCCTAATGAGAGAAGGTGCTGGGCTCTGTGAGCAAAGCAGAATTAATGGAAGTAGCCCAAAAGAAATATGAGGTTCACAAGATTAGAGAATCTACCTCAAATGGGACTATTTGTGTTTTACCTGTGGCTGAGTACTCCAAGCTCGTATTGGTCCAATCAGCCACAGTCGGACCGCTGTAATTCCACTCTAACACAGTGATGCCATTTTGGTCCCCTTTCAGGACAAAGGACAGCAACCAACAAGCCAACCATCTAATGAATGGGGAGTCTGCTCATGAGACTCACCTTCCAAACCTTGTTTTATAGGCAGCAAAGCAGGAATGGAGGGGGGAGAAGGGGGGGGGAGAGAATTGAAGTAGAAACATGGAGGAACATATTGAGGACAAAGGAACCCATCTGTTCTCCACTATTTCTGCTTTGATGAGCCAACACCTTATCCCTATATTGTTTAAAAATATAGTGAACTTTTTCCAACCCCTTCTCTTCTTCTCTCATTACTATCTTTTTCAACCCTACTATCCCCATCCCATTCTAATTCTGCCTAGACCTTCCCTTGTGCCTTCTGGAATTCCCATTCTGCCATGAATAAGTGTCCTTTCTTTCTGGACCTCTTTCCTTCTTACTCTTTCCCTGGACTTGTACCCACAAAAATCTAGCTTCTCCCACATAACACTGCAGCCTTGAGCCTTTTTCTTTAACTCTGGTTATACCTTCTCATTTTCCCCAGCACAAAGTAGAGTTGGATTTTTCTTGGTTCACCACCTCCAATTCCAGATTTCCTTTGCAGCTAAAATACTTAGAAACTTATTATTTAATATTGACTCTATTAACATTTTTCACCCTACACAGAACAAACTCTTTAAAACCCTTCCCCTTTTTTATATTGTATCCACGGCACCTATCAGCATGCCAGGCATATAATAAGTACTTAATAAATGGTTGTCAATTCATTGTGATCTAGCTACCTCTCATCATTTCAATATCTCAGTCTTCCTTTCCTCCCTGACATTTTACACTAGAGACTTCAGCATGAATAATAATGTCCCTTCTAACACCTTATGCTGAAATATCATGACTTCCACTCCACTTCAGCCAGAATAGTCACTAATGAGAACTTTCTCACTTTCCTCACTTACCAATCTCATCTCTAAAGTAATCAAACTTAACTCCACCTCATATTCTACTCTGAAATCCATTGCCCTCCCATTCTGTTACCAGTTTCTCCCTCACCAAAGCCCAATCTTAGATTACACCCACCATTGACTCCTCAACTTTTATTCTTGTATTGCTGAAAGAAATTGGAGGAAATGAAGTGACTTACTTAACCTCAACTGTTCTCTTCTTGTTGATGGATTCCCTATTAATAACTACCCACAGAAATTCCCTATCTCCCTAAGCCTCCCACACCTTCTCCTCCACTCTCTCTTCTTGGCTAAAAATATCATTTCTTAATTTACTGAAATCAATCAGGCCATTCATCAAAAGCTCTTACTTCTGTCTTTCTTTTCACCTCAAAATCCCTGTATGTCATCCTCTATCTAACCTCCTCTCCTCCAGTATCTGCTAAAGAGGTAGCCCTTCATATCAAGACCAACCCATTTACATGTGCCCCTGATCCTGTTCCCCTCCTGTATCCTCAAAAAAAAAAACTATCTCCTGAAGCATTCTCACCCAGTCTCTAATCTTCAATTTCTCCCTTTACTGATTTCTTCCCTCTCTGACCTTTAAAGATACCCAAGTCTCTTTCATTCATACTAATAATCCATAGCAGACCCTATCACTCTCTCAAACTATCATTCTCTATCTCTTCTCTTTCTTTTGTCATGTTCCTGGCAGGGAAATGTCTACACTCATTGCTTCCACTTCTCTACTAACTCCACGTGATGTGGCTTCTGGCCTTATCACTCAACTGAAAGGACTCTCTTAACTGCCAGATCTTATATATGATCTTCTCATATCCTCATTCTTCTCCATCTCTCTATTGAATTGGATATTGGGATTTCATGACACTTTTATCTCTTCTTTCTCCTATTTTTCTGACCACCGTTCTTACTCTTGGTGGTTCATCCCTGATACAATACCACAGAACTTTGTGTATAGCCCAGTCTCTTTCCTGAACTCCATTCCCATATCCCCAACTGCCTTTTGGGCATCCCATTCTGGATATCTTGGACATATCTCAAAGTCAATACATTTAAAACAGAACTTATTATATCTTCCCCACCCCACTCAATACTCATCCCTCTTCCAAGCTTCCCTGTTTCTGTCAAGGATAACACCATTCTTCTAATCTCCCAAATTGGGATTTTGATACTATCTGACCCCTCAATTTCCCTCCACCAACATATCTAATCAGCTGCTAAGTTTTCCATGTTCTATCCTCACAACAGCCCTCATATCCAAACCCTTTTGTCTACTCACATAATCACCATCCTAATTTAGGCTTTTTAACCTGGAATATTACCATGGCTTCCTGACTGGCTCTTTTCAAGTCTCTTTTTATTCCAATCAATATTTCCCTTAATTATAATTATGACCACATCATTATTCTTTTGTTCTTATTATTATTACTAAAGCTTTTTATTTGCAAAACATATGTATGGGTAATTCTTCAGCATTGACCCTTACAAAGCTTTCTGTTACAAATTTCCTCCCCTAGTCCCGACCCCTACCCTAGATGGCAGGATATCCACTACATGTTAATTATGTTAAAATACTTGACAAATCAAATATATGTATACATATTTCCACACTTATCATTTTTGTGCAAGGAAAATCGTATCTACAAGAAAAAAATCAGAGAAAGGAAACACAATGAAAGCAAACATCAACCGAGAGCATGAAAATGTTATGTTGTGGTCCACATTTCACATCCCTCTCTCTGGGTATAGATGGCTTTCTTCACTGAACAATTGGAACTGGTTTGAAACATTTCATTGTTGAAGAGAGCCATGTCCATCAGAATTGATCATCATATAGTATTGTTGTTGCCGTGTATAATGATCTCCTGATTCTGCTCATTACACACCATTTTTTCCATCCTATGAACTCTAGTGACTCCTGATTTATAAATTATAAAATATATTTATTTTTTAAAACCCGTCCCAATTTGACACCAATTGATCTTCCCAGTCTCATTATACATTACTCCCCTTCCCAGGCAAACTGGTTTTATCTCTGTCCCTCACACACTATTCATCTCCAGTCTCCAGATGTTTGCACTGGCCATTCCCCCAAGCCTGGAATATATTCACTTTTCACCTCTGCTTCATATAATCCTTCACTTTCTTTGAGAGGCAGTTCAAGCATCAACTGTTTTCCTAGTCGCCTAACTGCATATATACATATATATATATATATATATATATATAGTTATAGTTATATTTTCATGTGTACATGCTGTCTCCTTTGAAAGAATTTAAACTCAGGGCAGCTAGGGGGCTCAGTGGATAGAGTCCCAGCCCTGAAGTCAGGAGGACCTGAGTTCAAATCTGATCTCAGACACTTAACACTTCCTGGCTGTATGACCCTGGGCAAGTCACAACCCCAATTGCCTCAGAAAAAAAAAAGAAAGAATTTATACTCCATGAGAACAGGGATGGGGTCTTTTTTGTCTTCACTTTCCCAGTGTAGGTTGGCATGTACTTATCATTTTATAACCTTAAATAATGTCTGTGGCAATGAGAAGTTGACTGAGTTGCATGAGATCACACAGCCTTTGTATGTAGGACTTGAACTCAGGACTTTCTGGCCAGAAGGTCAGCCCAATATCTATTAGGCCATCCTACCTCTTTCTTCTCATTTTTCCCACCCTCCCTGCTTCTCTCTGTCTCTCTGTCTCTCTGTTTCTCTGTCTCTGTCTGTCTGTCTCTGTTTCTCTGTCTCTGTCTTTGTCTCTGTGTCTGTCTGTCTTCTCTCTCTCTCTCTCTCTCTCTCTCTCTCTCTCTCTCTCTCTCTCTCTCTCTCCCCTCCTCACACTTTTGTAGCAGTGAAAAGACACAGATGGTTTTCTTGAGAAAGGTCCAAGCCGCCATTTTTGAATCATATCCATCTGTGCCCCTTACTGCACTGAGTTTCTTCTTAGGATGTCATTTATTTCAACACTAATGTCAAACCACTTGGTACATGTCTGTGTGGCAGGGAGGATGATGGAGAAGGGAAGCAGCAGAACTCTGATTAGGAACCTGGAGACACACTGTGAGTAATCACCATCCCAGAGCCCAACCACAATCCTTTACACTTGTGTTCCAAAGCACTCCCTCAATCTATCATCAGCTAATTTTACCTTAACAGCTTCCCTGTAAAACAAAGAGAACCAAGCAGCATGGGATGAAAAGAGCTCTAGATTTGGGGCCATTGGAGTTGGCTTGGAATCCTGGACTTGCTTTTTGTCTGTTCTTGAAGAAATCCCTTTCATCTCTCTTGTTGGATCTCAGTTTCCTCATCATAAAAAGGTGATGGATTTCTTCATTTCAATCTCCTAATTTTAGAAAGACTTGAGTTCCAATCCTACCTAAGACACTCGCCAGCTCTGTGGTCCTTGGCAAGTTGCCTAATCTATCTGCCTCAGTTTCCTAATTGAAAAATGCATTTGATAACAGCAGTTACCTCACAGGGTTGTTATAAAATTCAAATGAGATAATATATGCAAAATGCTTTGCAAATCATTAAGCAATAAACAAATACTCATTATTTTTATTAGTATATTATTATCCTATAATAAAGATAATAGGATGCTTAAGGATCCTATAATTACTAAGTTCCTTCCACCTTAAAATTTTCAGAAGCAAATATTAGCTTCACTTTTCAATCACTAAACAGAGATTCAGAAAGTTCAAATGATTTTTCAAAGAACGCTAAATTATTGTGTGCTGGAGGTGATAGGGTGGGAAGGTAGGTTATTAGGGTTAGAATTGATTCCTACTGCTCTTTCTTCACAGCTGATCCTGCCTCTTCTACTGCTGCTCTTTGAATTTCCTTGGCTACATAAAACACACAGAGGGTGATGTTTTCTGAAACTGGGATTATGTGTAAGTCTGCAGTAAATATCAAGAGGTCCTGCCAAACTGCAGGGATCTGAAAGCAGGATTAAAAGTCTGGGACTCTGTTTTCTAATGCTGATGGTTTTCAAGCTTTCCATATTGGGAGGTAAAGGAGTAGAGGGAAGGACAGAGTCAGCCACAGAGCTTCCCTCCATTTCAACTTTATATACTGAGAGCTCTAGAGTGTGACTTGAGCAGAGCCCTGGATAGACCCGAGTTCAAATCTCTGGCCCCCGGCAAATCCTAACTGTTCTGTGCACTTTCCTCATCCATAAAATGAGGAAGGTGGACTCTGACAACTAAGATTTCTTTAAGTCCCTAAATCTATGATCAGTGGATAGAAACCTTGACTAAGAATCAGGAAAACCTGACTTCAAATGCTACCTCAAACACTTTCTAATTATGTGGCCCTTTGCAAAGGACTCCATAGCTTAGTGCCTCAGTTTCTTCATCTGTTCACTGATACTTCAGAGCACACTGTTTTGGATATACTATCTGAATTTATTTTCCCACAGCTACAAATCACCTTGGTTCTAGAACTGGGGATAAAGGGTTGGATATGAAAACTAGAAAGTTCTAAAATGTGACATTGGTCAAGAAGTCAGGGTCCACTTAACTACACCATGGTGGTGGGTTATACATATTTACATCAGATCTTGACCCAAACAATTGTACCCTAGCAATCCATCACCCTCTTGCCTTGTGGGTTAAAGGTTTATTTTCCTACTCAATCCTAACTTGATGACTACTTCATCCTCTGACCTCACCAGTTTCAGAGTCTAGTCTGTCTCCAGTGGCTATCTCCCCCAGGGCCACACCTGCACCTACCCTCTATTTCAGCTTCTCTACCTAGACTGCTAACTCAGTTGATTATAATTGCGTGGCAGCTGCTGCTTGAGCTGAGTGTCTGAGTTTCTTTACTTTTCTGCCTAGCATCTGAATCCAAGAGCCCCTGCCTGCTGCTACATGAATTTGGAGAACAAAGATAGTGGAGGCTATGAGAAAAACCCAGTTGAAGTCACGTCAGAGAAAACTGGAAGGCAAATCCTTAGTGCTCACAGTCCAACTGGGTCAAACAAGTTGGGTACTCTATCCAGCTTAAAATAACCATTTCTAGGATGCTTGAAAGTTTTTAAAGTGCTTTACATACATTATTGTAAACTATTCCAGTAAAGGAGGAACACGACAGGGGATAATAATCTAGTTCAGCATGCTCTCCACTATAACATTACCTTTTAAGACTGATTTTGGAGTCAAAGATCCTGATTTCATATCCCACTGATGACACTTATCTGTGTGACCTGGGACAAGTTAGTTGATCCCATAAGGCCTCCATTCTGTAAAATGTTGTATAAGACAAAAGAGGAAAGAATCAAAGGCACAAGAAGCAGAGGTGGCCTCATTGGGTAATAGATAATAGAGGAAAAAAAGAGAATGCAAAAGATTTTTCTTTTTTTCGGCTGAGGCAATTGAGGTTAAGTGACTTGCTCAGGATCACACAGCTAGGAAGTGTTAAGTGTCTGAGACCAGATTTGAACTCAGGTCCTCCTGACTTGAGGGCTGGTGCTCTACCTACTATACCATCTAGCTGTCTCACAAAAAGTTTTTCAATAAAAGGAAGAGAAAAGTGAATTAAAACCTAATTTATAAGACATAAACTAAAAGAGAAGACTAAAAAGCAAGAGTCATGAGTAAAACTTCCAAAATGAACCTAAGCGTTTTGAACAACTATGATAACATGAAGAAACTTCTTAAATGTGTGCATGTATGTCTGAAAAACTATTATAACATGAAGAAATACAAGCTAGTATTACCCATTGGAAATTAGAATCCTGTAGACTCCTGTAGATTATGGAATTGGAAGAGGTAGGCAAAAAGATTCAGTCAGGATTGAACTCAAGCCACAGACTGGAAGGTAGTAAGTGTCAAATCAGAAGTAAAGAAGATTGGAGACCCTTATGGTGTCAGGACTCTCTCACTGGTGGTCAATTGTAGCAGGGACCTGAGCCCAACTGACTCCCTTATTTATCATTGTGAGGAGAATGAGATAAGTGCACTGTAGCTTCAAAGGTCTAAATAGAAGAGAAATGAAGGGGAAGGTGGAAGGAATACTCAATAGGGATGATATGAATTATAGAAAATATAAGAGAAATGCTTAAATAACAAATATCAATGGAATAGCATGAATAAAAATCTAGTTCATAGGCAGGTAAACTAAGAGAAAACCATAAAAACAAGAAGAATGAATAAAACTTTCAAAAGAAACTAAAATACTTTATTTAAACAATATAATCTGAAGAATTATCTGCTGAATGATATAATTCTGTGAACTCTGCAGAGATCATGGAATAATAGCCTGAAACTCCAGAATGATGCAAAAGAAAATTGAAACTCTTGGAGAAGAAAATAGCTATAAATTTAGTGTGGAAATCAGAGCTTCCAATGCAGGGGAAAAAACATAAATACCTGGATGAAAAAATATATATTACAGAAAATGTCCAGAAAAAGTAGATGCTTTAAAAGAAATGGACATCAAGAAAGAGATTGAATAAGAGAAGGAAGGAGGTAAAGAGTTAGGGGATGAGAAGGACAAAAACGAAGAGATAGTGAGAGAAACACAGAATGAGAGAGAGAGAGAGAGAGAGAGAGAGAGAGAGAATGCATAATAGATATGATGGAATACAAAAATACTGAAATGGAGAAAACTTTGGCAAAATAAAATGAAAAGGCCACAGTTAAAAGAAAATATGAATGCTATCCAAGACAAAGCAACTAATTTTGAAGAATGATTGTACAGAGACAATTTAAGGAAAGAATTAAAAAGCACTTAAGTCCCTGCTCTCAAGGACTTCATTTTCCATTAGGAAACTCATATAGGAAGATTCAGCTGGAGACCAGATGGAGAGACTCATTGGTTCTTATGATGGGGTGAATAAGACTCCACAAGAAAAGCCCCACAGGTCCTTGGAAGCTTCCTGGGCCATAGGGAGGAGCATTAACTGGGGAAAGAACCTGAATTACTGTAAACAGTTGGGAAGCCAAACTGCTTTTTGAGGCAAGCAGGAAAGAACACTGACAGGATTATCCCATCCTTATGTAGGCCTTTTGTTGTCCTTAAGTGGACCTTTATTACAATAAGCCCTTGCTGCATTTCTTGAAGAATTCCTTGTATTGACAAAATTATCATTCCCCCACAGTTACTATATCCAATCCAATCCAATCAAGTTATGGTGTCAACTTCTGAGGTAATTTTTCTCTTATAAAAGAACCTACTGGTACCCCACTTCTTCACTAACTCATTTTAGGGTTAGTCTGCTTACTAAGCATCCCAGTGACTAATTTCTTTCTGGGAATTTAGCTTTCCAGTTAATGGTATACTTTCTTTAGGAATTTAGCCCACCTTATGGCATTGCTAATTCATTAGGAATTTAGCCCTGCCTTGTGCTAGCTTATCTTCCCTCTTGTTAATGGCAAATTCCACTAGGGAACTTAACCCTCATTCTTCCCTTTTTTTAACCACTAACTCACTTTTGGAACTTAGCCCTCCAGTCAATGGTAGAATAATAATAAAATCTTTGCCTCTTGATTTTTTTTCTAAAGCTTTTTATTTTCAAAACATATACATGGATAATTTGACATTGACCCTTGTGTAGCCTTGTGTTTCAGATTTTTCTCCTCCTTCCCCCCACCCCCTCCCTTAGATGTTTGCCTCTTAATTTAGAGGAAATCTTAGCCTATAAATTATTTTAAGACACTTTGCAACAACAGCCCAAAACCCCAATATATTTGGGAGGTTCAATCCCTCACCCCAATACTTAGGGTTCATTGTTTGGTCCTTTGCTTTATAATATAGAAGAAAATCATTTTTTTTATCTTTAGCAAAAGAGACTGCCTAGAGCCAACAGTCTTAGCTTTTTAGTGTGTTGTAGACTTCTCTAGAAGTCTGGTGAAGCCTATAGTCCTGTTCTTGGCATAATGTTTTTAAGTACATAAAACACATAGGATTAAAAGAAAAATAATTATATTGAAATAGTTATTAAAATTATATATTTTTAAAATACAAGTTCAAAAATCCTAGATTAATTCTTGTCTTAGAGAGAGAAAGAGCCAAAGAAACAGAACACCAACCTGCTTTTGAAAATACTTTTGACTCAGACTATTTTTCTACTTACAATTTCCAGGGATTGGGAAGCAAAACTCAAATTCCATATTTTTTTTGAAACCCAAATTTATTGAAATTTAGGACAACATTATAGGCAATGTGTTTTTTTTCTGTTTTCTGTTCTTTAATAAATTTAAAATTCCATAATAAAACAAAAGGTACATAGTTTAAGTGAAAGATTTCTAGATTTACTAAATATGGGATTTCACAAAGCAGTACTATAGTTATCAAAGGCCAGCAAAGTGACTCAGTGTATAGAGTGCCAGACCTGGAGTCAGGAAGACTCCTCTCAGAAACCTGCTAACTGCATGACCCTGAGGAAGTCACTTCACCCTGTTTACCTCAGTTTCCTCATCTATAAAATAACATAAAAAAGATACGACAAACCATTCTAATCTCTGGCAAGAAAACTCCAAAAAAGGTCATGAAAAGTCTGAATGATTGAATATCAACTTATTATATAAGTAGATACATAGTATAGAAAAATAATGTCTTAGGATATTCATCTTGAAAATGATCTGTCTTCCTGGAAAACTGTCAGTACTTCAAAATTCGGGTGAGAAGCCAAAATAAAGGGATTACCTCTCTTGTTGAGGTCCAATGACAACACAGTGATAAAGCAATAGGTTGGGAGAGCAGTTTGGAATGTGAAAAACTCACAAAGGCATTCTCATAGCCAGAAGGAGCTTTATTTCATGAAACCACTTGAATAGATCTAGCAAAGTGGGGAGAACAAGAGGGTAGCTTATATAGGAAAATTTTGACATTTTTCCAAGGTTCCTAACCCAGCAGATCCTATAGGATACAGAACAAGGATGGAGAAAGGATTTGGGTCTCCATGACCTGTAAGATAGTTGTGCTATGGACTTTATCTAAGAAAGGATTGTTCCTTTGGCTACTTGTACAAGGTTTTGATGGTATAGGCTGAGAAGACATTTCTGGGGCAAACTTCAGGGCCTTTTTCAGGGGCCTCTTCCATCTACAAGGTGATATCTTGATGATATGAATTGAATTTAAGTGAGGCAAAGTTGCCTAAAGTATTCAGCCTCTCTTTCTTCCAAAGTCATCTAAATCCAGTTTGAGGGCAAAATTCAAGATCACTGTCAATGGCCTGGGAGATGGTGCCTGAGCAAGCTCTAAGTACTCCACAGCACCTGCTTCAGCCCGTTCCACAAGGAAAGTCTGCACATAGAAACTCCCTTGAGTCACTGATGGTTTTGAGGTCCATCAATTACCCTCAACTTGCTTTAACCCATCTGCTAAGACAGCTTCTTAGAGCCATAAGGAGAACTGAGTGCAAGGTGGACACCAAAGGTGGGTGAGCAACCTGAAAAGGGCTGGACAAGTCCTCCTATCAGAAGTATTTGTCATCCCTGAACATCCCATACACCCTCTTTGGAAGGTGATCTCAAAGGAAAGACACTGGCTGGAAGACAAGGGGCAAGACTCTTGAGAAAGGTTATCTATAGCAGAAAGTTGGATTTGAGATGACTCTTGAAGGAAGAAGCTGGGGAAGCAAAGAGGCAGAGAGAATGGAGGACATTTCAGATATGGATTGTCAAGTGTGAGAAATAGTAATAGGCCAGTGTCCTTGGATTCTATAGTACACGCAGGGGAGTAAAACAAGGAAATTGGAAAGATAGGTAGGGATGTGAAGAACTTCAAATGTCACCTTCCTTAAATCAATGATAAAGGAGATTTGAAGATGCTGTCTTTGATTGGCAAAAGGGTCATTTCCTTTTTCTAAGGATTCCCCATTCACTGAAGTCAGGCTTTCTCTAAATTAACTAAACACAGAGAATGCATTCTGAGTTTGATCACCATAAAGAAAAGGTCTGGACACTGTGTCCTTGTCATTAAAATTTCTATTCAAGGGAAAGCTGATTAGATCTTTCATTCTAGTGAAACAAAGTATTTCAGACTAAAGTGTTGGTCAAAATTATTTTTTAATATTCCTAATGGAGGAGGAAGGATGCATGTCTCTACATTACCATGTCAGTTTCAATAAACCTTATTAAGTGCCTATTATGTCCTAGGCACTGTGCACTGATAATACAAAGAAAAGCAAAAGACAATTCCAGCTTTCGAGGAGCTCTCAGTCTAATGTAAAAACTGAGTAAAAATAAACAATAGACAGGATAAAGTAGATATAATCAACAAAAGAAAAGCAGAGAACCTGAAATCTCAAATTGAAAAATCTTGTCCATTTTGCTCTCTGCAGGTAAGCTTTTGGATAATTTTTTTAAGGGGGGAGGAGAGACAGAGGAGTGTGGAATTGATTAGAAACCTTTGCTAAAAATGAGCATTGGGGATTTTCTGTATATTTTTAGCTAGCCAGGTTCCCTCTGATTCCTTCATCACAGATAATCAAGGAGTAGATGCATGCACTCCATCAATACCAAATTCTGTTAATATTTTCATCAAAAACATAGTTGGTTCAGAATATAAAGCAATTACCTCCCTGTCTCAACCTTGCTCTCCACCCCACAGTGGGAGACTGGGGCTGCTTGCCAAGTCAGGGGTGCCAATAAAAGCCATGAAATAGGAAAATATAATGGACTTGAGCCCCTTCAGACTTTAGAATTTTAAGACTCATCCCTCCCTTATTATGCATCAAACTGTGTCTCATCTGGATTTGTAGTTAGAGGCTAAGAGCCCATTGACTCACTCACTACCTTCTCCAGCTTCTTTTGTAGATGACATAAAGTATAAATGAAATAAACTTCACCTTCTTTCTTACTGCACTCTGTATTTACTCTATTACTGATCTGGGACATCGAGATAAAGGATAGGATCAAAGCCCCTACAGTGGGAATCAGGGCCCTGGATTTCTTTGAATGATCATGGAAAATCACTGGGGAATATAAAATGGAGTCTGTTATAGACTCTGAGCTGGAACAAATCCAACGATTGATATGAAGCACAGAAAAATTGGAGTTAGGGGGTCAGAGTAGTATATTGAAAAAAAAAAAGTCCTGAACTTTGAGTACTAGAATCTGAGTTCAAATCTTAGATATTTCTCCTCTGTGAACAAGGGCAAGTCATCTGACCTCTGAGGCCTGAGTTTCCTTAATTGTAAAATTGGAGAATTGGACTGAAATGACCTCTGAAGTCACTTTCTACCCCAAAACTGATTCTGTGTAAAAGCTGTGTAGGTCAAGGGAAATATATATTCAGGACAGGGCAGTCCCTGTTGATCCTTTTTCTCTGTGCTAAGCAAACAACTGCTTTGTGATTTTCCCTAATCACTAACCTCCATGTCATTCAGGTCCTTGAGGAGACAGCAGAGCCTGGTTAGTAGAATGCACAACGTAAACTCAAGAAGAGCTGGGTTTAAACTTCAACTCCAATATTTAGCAACTTTGGGAAAATCAATTAATCACTCTGGGTCTCAATTTACAAATCTGTAAAATGGGTATAATAATACCTATGAGTCCTGTGTCATATTGTTATAGGTTTCAAATAATATAATATGCCTAAAGCTTTTTATAAATGCTAACACATATTTGAAATATCAGATATAATCAATCATATGTCAGATTTATTTATTTATGTTTAAGGTTTTCCCCTAGAACTTATGACATTATGCAATTTCCAGTGGAGCATGGAGGCTGTTTATCAGTTATCTCTCACTTATCAGACGTGACTAGCTCATCTTCTTCTCCAGGTATATATCATAAATACCACAGATGGTAGATTTAGGGATGGAAGGAATCTTTTTCCTGATTTCCCTAGTTGTTACTGAAGTATATACATATATATATTGCATTATGTATATATATTTTATTTACATATTTCTGAACATACTATATTGCCCCCAAGAGAATGTAAGCTCCTTGAGAACTGGATTAAATAAGGAGTCCTTATTTAATTTGGAAGGAGTGAAAGCTATTGAATGAAATGATAATACAGAGGAAGTATTTTGGGGTTGGTTGAATAAACTCAATCATATACCACAGTTTTGATAAAATAACATGCCAATTTGGAACTAAATCATGTGCCAGTCTAGAGTAGAGAAGAGTCAGTTAGCAAGCATTCATTAAGCATCTACTATGTGCCAAGTACTGTGCTAAATGCTGGGAGTTGTGATGAATAAAAAAAACAAATAATTTATTAATTAGGCTAGATAATACTCAATAAATTGATAGTCAGTGGTTTCTCTTGGTAAGCAAAGACAAAACTATAGAGAGCCAGAGAGCTTTAAATATAAAAGAGAATGTCTCTGGTAGGTGCAAATCAACCCTGTTTGGTGGACATTTAATGAGGAAGTGGGCTAGAAGTCTTCAGATCCTCCTACTGAGAATATGCTTGACCATGAAGCTCAACTGCCTCCAGCACTCTGGACAGGGAAATCTATCTCCATCCAGACCCATCTGGCTAGTTTTCTTCTTGGTGAGCTGAGTCACCCTCAATTCTAAGGGAGGGATAAGACAAGGGCTCTTTGCCTTGGGGTAAAAACTGGTCTAGTCTGTATTCTGTTTATACCCTAAACAAAACTAAAGTCTCCTAGTTGAGTGGAGTCCTGCCCAAAATGTTCTTGGAAAACTAAGGATAATCTCAATTCCTCCTGTCTTTCAGAGGCTGATCCTCCACAGAAGCTGGGCCTCAATGAAGAAACAGAGAAGAAAAGTCTAGATCTCAATTTAACAATTGGTTATTAATAGAATAGTAAATTAATAAGTTCTCTTAGAATACAATATAAAATTCCAGTGAGTGAATCACTAATGAGAGAGGGAAGAGGGGAAAAAACCCTTTGTATTCTCTCCTTGTGAACTTAAAAAGGTCAAAACATTTTATTTTTGCTTTTGATAGGCAACCAGTGTCCCTGGAATACTAGTGATTGACTGTAGTGTGTGAATTGGAACTAAAAACAAATTAAACACAGTAAGGAAAGGCAGTAACAGGATTCTTCAGTAAGCCCAAGAGAAAGCTTTATCAGGCCTATGGGAAATTTCTTTAGAGGGCCATCCAACAGGAGAAAAGGACTTCCAGCAAAAACAACTAGCCCCTTTGCCAGAGCATAGACTCATTGCAAGAATATTAATATTTAAAAGCTGTGATATATCCAACAAAGAGAAAACTTGAGGGCACATGATAGATTTTTTTTCAAGGATACAAAAGGACTGTCATATGGCAGAAGAATTAAACTAATTTTGTTCTGCCTACCACAAAGGGTAGGGCTTTCCCCTGTGCCTGCTTTCTCCTGGAATCAGTATATACTTATTATTATTATTATTAATTAAAGCTTTTTATTTACAATACATATGCATGGGTAATTTTTCAACATTGACCCTTGCAAAACTTTCTGTTCCAAATTTTTCCCATCTTCCTTCCACTCCCTCCCCTAGATGGCAGGTAGTCCAATATGTTAAATATGTTAAAATATATGATAAATCCAGTATATATATATGTATATATATATATATACACAAATTTATATAGTTATCTTGCTGCACAAGAAAAATTGGAACTAGAAAGAAAAAAAACTGAGAAGGAAAACAAAATTAAAGCAGACATCAAACAGAAAGCATGAAAATGCTATGCTGTGGTCCACACTCAGATCCCACAGGCCTCTCTCTGGGTGTAGATAGCTCTCTTCATCACTAAACGGTTGGAAATGGTTTGAATCATCTCATTGTTGAAAAGAGCCATGTCCATCAGAATTGATCATTGTATAGTCTTGTTGTTGCTGTGTATAATGGTCTCCTGGTTCTGCTTGTTTCACTCAGCATCAGTTCATGCAAGTCTCTCCAGGCCTCTCTGAAATCATCCTGCTGATAGTTTCTTATAGAACAATAATATTCCATAACATCCATATACCATAATTTATTCAGCCATTCTCCAATTGATGGGCATCCACTCAGTTTCCAGTTTCTAGCCACTATAAAAAGGGCTGCCACAAACATTTTTGCACATGTGGGACCTTTTCCCTCCTTTATGATTTCTTTGGGATATAGGCCCAGTAGAAACACTGCTAGACCAAAGGGTATGCGCAATTTGATAACTTTTTGAGCATAGTTCCAAATTGCTCTCCAGAATGGTTGGATCCATTCACAGTTCCACCAACAATGTATCAGTGTCCCAGTTTTCCCACATCCTCTCCAACATTCGTCATTTTCTTTTCCTGTCATCTTAGCCAATCTGACAGGTGTGTAGTGGTATCTCAGAGTTGTCTTAATTTGCATTTCTCTGATCAATAGTAATTTGGAGCACCTTTTCATATGACTAGGAATAGTTTCAATTTCTTCATTTGAAAATTATCTCTTCATATCCTTTGACCCTTTATCAATTGGATAATGGCTTCAATTCTTATAAATTTGAGTTAATTCACTCTAATTTTAGAAGTGAGGCCTTTAGCAGGACCTTTGAATGAAAAAATGTTTTCCCAATTTATTGCTTCCCTTCTAATCTTGTCTGCATTAGTTTTGTTTCTATAAAAACTTTTTGACTTAATATAATCAAAATTATCTATTTTGTGATCAATAATGATCTCTAGTTTTCTTTGGTTACAAATTTCTTCCTCCTCCACAGATCTGAGAGGTAACTATCCTACGTTCTTTTAATTTGTTTATAATATCATTTTTTATGTGTAGATCCTGAATCCATTTTGACCTTATCTTGGTATATGGTGTTAGATGTGGGTCAGTGCCTAGTTTCTGCCATACTAGTTTCCAATTTTCCCAGAAGTTTTTGTCTTATCCCAAAAGCTGTGGTCTTTGGGTTTGTCAAACACCATTGGGCTTGCAACTAAAAAAGCTAGAAAAAGAACAAATTAAATATCAAAATTGAAATCCTAAAAATAAAAAGAGAGGTTAATAAAATTGAAAGTAAAAAAAAAACTACTAATTAATAAATAAAACTAAAAGTTTTGTCCTGTGAACCTAACCTATTCCACTGATTGACTACTCTGTTTCTTAGCCAGTACCAAATGGTTCTGATGACCGCTGCTTTATAATATAGTTTTAGATCTGATATAGCTAGGCCACCTTCATTTGCTTTTTTTCCACAGTGATTCCCTTGAAATTCTTGACCTTTTCTTCTTCCAAATGAATTTTGTTGTTATTTTTTCTAGGTCAGTAAAATAGTTTCTTGAGAGTTTGGTATAGCACTAAATAAATAGATTAGTTTGGGTAGTATTGTCATCTTGGTTATATTCACTCGACCTATCCAAGAGCACTTGATATTTTTCCAATTTTTTAGATATGACTTTATTTGTATGGAAAGTGTTTTGCAGTTTTGCTTATATAGTTCCTGCCTTTTCCTTGGCAGATAGATTCCCAAATATTTTATACTATCGATAGTTATTTTAAATGGAATTTCTCTTTGTAACTTTTGCTGTTGGATTTTGTTAGTGATGTATAAAAATGCTGATGATTGATGTGGATTTATTTTGTATCCTGCAACTTTGAAAAAGTTGTGGATTATTTCTAATAGTTTTTTAGTTGATTCTCTAAGATTCTCTAAGCATATCATCATATCATCTGCAAAAAGTGATAATTTGGTTTCCTCATTACCTACTCTGATTCCTTTAATCTCTTTTTCTTCTCTTATTGCTAAAGCTAGCATTTCTAATACAATATTGAATAGTAATGGTGATAGTGGGCAACCTTATTTCACCCCTGATCTTATTGGGAATGATTCCAGTTAATCACCATTATATATGATGCTAGCTGATGGTTTTAAATAGAGTTAAGGAAAAGTCCATTCATTCCTATACTCTCTAGTGTTTTTAATAGGAATGGATGTTGGATTTTATCAAATGCTTTTTCTGCATTTATTGAGATAATCATATATTTTTATTAATTTGGTTATTGATATAGTCAATTATGCTAATAATTTTCTTAATATCAAACTATCCCTGCATTCCTGGTATAAATTCTACTTGGGCATGCTTTATTATCCTGGGGATGATTTTCTGTAATCTCTTTGCTAATATTTTATTTAAGATTGTTGCATCAATATTCATTAGGGGAGATTGGTCTGTAATTTTCTTTCTCTGTTTTTGTTCTATCTGGTTTTGGTATCAGTATCATGTCTGTGTCATAAAACCAATTTGGTAGGAGTCCTTCATTCCCTATTTTTTCAAATAATTTATATAATATTAGAGTTAATTGTTCTTTAAATGTTTGGTAGAATTCACAAATAGATCCATCTGGTCCTGGGGATTTTTTCTTAGGAGTTGATTAATAGCTTTTCTAAAATGAGACTAAGTAATTTATTTCCTCTTCTATTAATCTGGGCAATCTATATTTTTGTATCTATTCCTCCATTTCACTTAGATTACCAAATTTATTGGTATAAAGTTGGGCAAAGTAACTCCTAATTATTGCTCTAATTTCCTCTTCATTGGTGAAAAGTTCACCCTTTTCATTTTTGAGACTAACAATTTGATTTTCCTCTTTCCTTTTTTCTAAACAAATTAACTAGAGGTTTATCTATTTTGTTGTTTTTTTCATAAAACCAACTTTTGGTTTTATTTATTAAATAATAGGGGTTTTTTTACTTTCAATTTTATTAATCTTTCCTTTTATTTTTAGGATTTCAAGTTTGATATTTGATTGGGAGGGTTTAATTTGTTCTTTTATTAACTTTTTTAGTTGCAAGCCCAATTCATTGATTTTCTCTTTCTCTATTTTATGCAAGTAAGCATCTAGAGATATAAAATTTCTCCTTATTACCACTTTGGCTGCATCCCACAAATTTTGGTATGTTGTCTCATTATTGTCATTCTCCTGGATGAAATTATTGATTGTGTCTATAATTTGCTGTTTCCCCCATTCATTCTTTAGGATGAGATTATAGTTTCCAATTGCTTTTTGGTCTATTTTCTCCTGGCCTTATATTGCATGTGATTTTTATTGCATCATGATCTCAGAAAAATGCATTTACTATTTCTGTCTTTCTGCATTTGATTTTGAGGATGTTATGCCCTAAAACATGGTCAATTTTTGTATAAGTTC
Organism: Myrmecobius fasciatus; assembly: GCA_023553655.1. Lineage (NCBI taxonomy): Eukaryota > Metazoa > Chordata > Mammalia > Dasyuromorphia > Myrmecobiidae > Myrmecobius > Myrmecobius fasciatus. The sequence continues at coordinate 551,496 of JAJPUD010000140.1, forward strand.
CATGAACCACTGAGAAAAAAGTAAACTCCTTTCTATCTCCATTTAATTTTCTCCAAAAAGCTATTATACCTAACTTTTCTAACATTTTGTTTACCTCCTTAACTTCCTTCTTATTTATTTTGTGGTTTGATTTATTTAGTTCTGAGAGAACAAGGTTGAGATTCCCCCACTATTATAGTTTTGCTGTCTATTTCTTTTTTTTTCTTTTTTTTTTGCTAAGGCAATTGGGGTTAAGTGACTTGCCCAGGGTCACAGAGCTAGGAAGTGTCTGAGACCACATTTGAACTCAGGTCCTCCTGACTTCAGGGCTGGTGCTCTGTCCACTGCACCACGTAGCTGCCCCGTGCTGTCTATTTCTTCTTGCATCTCTCTTAATTTTTCCTCTAGGAATTTGAATGCTATACCACTTGGTGGATATATGTTTAGTATTGATATTGCTTCATTATTTATGGTACCCTTTAGGAAGATATAATTTCCTTCTTTGTCTCTTTTAATTAAGTCTATCTTTGCTTTTACTTGGTCTGAGATCAGGATTGCTACCCCTGCTTTTTTTCTTCACCTGAAGCATAATATATTCTGCTCCAGCTCTTTACCTTCACTCTATAAGTATCACTATGCTTTAGATGTGTTTCTTGTAAACAACATATTGTTGGATTCTGGCTTTTAATCCAGTCTGCTATCCGCTTCTGCTTTATGGGAGATTTTATCCCATTCACATTCACAGTTAAGATAATTAATTCTATATTTCCTGCCATCTTATTTACCTGATGTTATACTTTTCTCTTTCCTATTCCCAATCCCTCCTCCTCAGAATTTTGTTTTTGATGGCCACATCCCTCAAACCATCCTCCCCCTTTAAAACCCCTCCCCCTTTTTTACACCTCTCCCTTAATTCTGTTTTCCCTTCTATTAGTCTTTCCCTTTCTTTCCCCCCTTTCCTTCCTACTTCCCTATAAAGTGAGACAAGTTTCTTTGTGATACCAAATATGTCTGTTATTCTCTCTTAGAGCCAAATCTGATAAGAGTAAGATTCACAAAATGTTCATACCCCTCCCTTCTTTTCCTCAATTATAATTGGTTTTCTTTGCCTCTTTGTGAAATATAAATTCCTTTATTTTACCTACTTTTTCCTCTTCTTCCAGTATAATCCCTTTTCTACTTCTAGTTTCTTTTTTTTCAGAATAACATAATAAGGTCACATTATACCCACATTCTCTAAGTATACCCATAACAGAAATATAGTTCTCAAGAGTTTTTTCCTTTTTCCTTTTTTATGCTTCTCTTGAATTCTGTATTTGGAGATCAAATTTTTTCTTCAGTTCTGATCTTTTCATTAGAAAGAAATGAAATTCGCCTATGTCATTAAATATCCATCTTTTTCCTTGAAAGATAATGCTCATTTTAGCTGGATAGCTAATCCCAATTCCTTTGCTTTTTGGAATATCAGATTCTAGGCCCTTCACTCCTTAAGGTAGAAGCTGCTAGGTCCTGGTTATCCTAATTGTGGCTCCTAGGTATTTAAATTGTTGCTTTCTGGCTGCTTGTAATATCTTTTCCTTAGTACGTTAGTTCTGAAATTTAGCCATGATATTCCTTGGGGATTTAATTTTGGGGTCTCTTTCAGGAGGTGATCAGTGGCTTTTTGATGTCTATTTTACCTTCTGATTCTAAAATATCAGGGTGGTTTTCTTTTATGATTTCCTGTAAAATGTTGTCTAGATTCTTTTTTTTTTCAACATGGCTTTCAGGAAACCCTATTAATCCTTAGATTGCCTCTCCTAGATCTATTTTCCAGGTCAGTTGTTTTTCCTAGGATATATTTCATATTTTCTTCTTTTTTTGTTTTTGTTTGATTCTTGAAGTCTTATTGAGTCATTCACTTCCATTTGTTCAATTATAATTTTTAGTGTATTATTTTCTTCAGTTACCATTTTTAGCTCCTTTTGCAATTGGCCAATTTTTTTATTCATTGCATTCTTTGCCCATTTTTTCCATTCCTTCTTGCAATAATCTCACTTCATTCCCCCACATTTCTTCTCTCTTTTAAGATCCTTTATGTAATCTGCAAAGAAAGCCTTGTGACATGGAGTCCAACTCATGTCTTCCTTTGCCGCTTTCTCTCGAGTTGCTTTGCCTTTAGGAACCTCAGGATTTGAGGTCTGTTCTTCTCTCTCTCTATAAAAGCTGTCTGTGGTGAGAGTTCTTTCTGGTTTTTTATTGATTTTTTTAAGGCTTGAGGTTCAAGGCCAAGGAATGACAGCTGCTTTAATTTGCCCTGGGGCAGTTCTGCTGATTGATTGGTTTCCAGTGCTGGATAATCACTGCTAAATCTGGCATTCTTCTGGGTCTCAGTGGTTTGCAATTTACCTATGCAAAAGGCAAATCTACCAAACCACCTGCTTGCACCCAGGACAGAATGGCCTAAGAGGCTCACAGAACATTCCCAGGTGTGTGGAAGCTATAACGCTCTGACTCTTGCTCCAGCTCCTTGCCCCAGTCTCCCTGTGCTGCCATCTGGATTCAGCAGACTGTCCCCCTACCTGATTGAAACAGGCCTTTTCTGAAGTTCTTCCAAGGTAACTTCTTTTAGAAATATGTTTACTCCAGATATTTCTGGATTCTTTGACTTCCAAACCAGTTTAGAGCCTTAATCTGTTGTTGGTTTGAGGGAAGGTTAAAGGAGATTACAGAGAGTTGTGTCTGCTCTGCACCATCTTGGCTCCATCTCTGGAAATCCAGTATATACTTTTAAGAGTAGGTTCCCCTAATCTAGAGAAGAAGTTTTATATAAACCATTACTATTACATTGTCTTAATCAATACCCATTTCTAAAAGCTATTTAAATCTGACTGCTGGTAGCTATATAAAGACAGCTAGGAGTGACAATGGATAGAGCCCTGGACCTGGAGTCAGAAAAATGAGGGTTCAAATCTAGCCTCAGACACTTAATTAGCTGTGTAACTCTGGGCAAATCACTTAACTTAAATCTGTTTCAGGTTCCTCATATGTCAAATGAACTGGAGAAGGAAATGGCAAACTATTCCAATATCTTTGCCAAGAAAATCCCAAATGAGGTAAAAAAGAATAAGACACAATTAAAACACCTCGGCAATAGAGAAAGGAGTAGAAAATAGAGACAGAGAAATGAGAGAGACAGAGACCAAAAGAGGGGGGAGAAAGGGAGAGGGAGAGGGAGAGATACGTATGTTATCAGAGGGAAAAGGACCCAATTGAGGTCTTATGAGTTACAGTACTAAAGCAACAACCCATCAGGATTATCCTAGATAGACAAAGCCAATTATTAAATTTCCATTTATATTGTGAAAATCAGGAAACACTACAAATCAAGACTGGATTCATTATTTTGTTGTCTAGACTTAAGAAAGTGATGGAAGAAGTGGTAATAATGTAGTTCAAATTTAAAAGTATATAGTATGCTTTTCTTCTCAAGAACATTTTGCAGAACTGCACTGCCCTAGAAAGAATCAGCTACTCTTTGAGGTAAGGCAGCAAATTCACATTTCCTATTAGATATTATGTATTTGTTCATATGTGATCTCTTTCCCCTCCTGCTCCAACCCCACTTCTACTTCAACCCAACTACTAGAGTCCAAATTAATGATTGTATTAAATGAATGAAGCCAGAATAAAACTAATAGAAGTCTTCTCAACAAAAGTGCTGACTATTGTCATGGAGGATGTCCTCAGCAGGGATCAAATGGAAGAGGGAATCCCTATCTATGATAAAGTCCTCCAGATGCTTGTCTGAGGATGATATTGTGCTGATTGTATTAAGCCAAGAAACATTGAATAGCCTCCCAAATGAGATGCATCATCACACAAAAGATTTCAACCTAACAATCTATGTGGAAAAAAGCAAGTGGATGAAGAATGCCTCTTGTCCAAATCACAATAGACAGATGGATGGACAGTCTTTAGAACTCCTCCCTCAATATGTGTGTGAATTTCTTTGTGGGAATATCTCTTGAACAAAGAGCAGGTGTGAAGTGATTTGTTCTTACAACTGAGTATTCAGTTCATTGTATTTAGGAAAGTGATCAACACTTGAAGTGGCTTAAGAGTTTTCCCAAAAGGAAATGCCATTATCTCGAGACAACCATACTACTTTTTTAATAGTTCCAATTATTGGAAAATTTTTCCTTATATCAAGCTTCAGTCTAATCCCTTTTCCATGTGATAAATAGTCCTTCAAATCCTTGAAGAAATCTATCATATCCTCTCAAGATTTCTCTTTGTAGGACTAATCAAAGATTTTTAGTATCAGTATTCTTCCAGTGAGATTGTAAAGTATGGATTACCACAATGACTGATGAATTGAAGTTTCAGATCAATTAAAGGATGTGTGGTGGGCATGGGCATAAGTAACATATTACAATTAATGTAAGAAATGATATAAATACATTTTCAGAGAAATGTGCAATCAGAAATGGAGAGAGGGGAAGGGGAGGAAGAGATGGGGGGAAACAGAGACAGACACAGAGAAACAGAGAGACAGAAGGGAGAATAGAAAGAGGGAGTGAAGGAGGGAGAGGAAAGAGAAAAGGGGAAGGAGACAACTTTTGTCACATTATTATTATTATTATTATTTTGCTTTTTGCTGAGGCAATTGGAGTTAAGTGACTTGCCCAGGGTCACACAGCTAGGGAATGTTAAGTGTCTGAGACCAGATTTGAACTCAGGTCTTCCTGATTTGGGGTCTGGTGCTCTATCCACTGCACCACCTAGCTGCCCCACTTTTGTAACTTATTACCACAGGATTTTTTCAGGATGGATATGATGGTTATGTTTAGTATTATGGGAATTTTGAAATTTGCCATTGTCCTTTCCAACAAAGTCATATGACATTTCCAAGAAACTGAACATGGAGCTGTGTGAGTCAGTTGGGATGACCAGGCAGCCATTGGCACAAGGAGCTTAGGCCTAGGAAGGAATCTGCTATCAGAACCTAGAATACCTAGCTCCCAGTTGTACATATGTTCTCCTCTCAATTCATCACCTGAACCCCCAGCTGCTGAGCCAGCTGTGTTTCCACAGGAAGCTACCTCTCATTCAGGCTCCAAGTTTATGTAACAGTTTCCCAGAGGTGTAATATTAAATAGTTGCTAACATTCAGCTGCTGTGAGATACAGAAAAATGATGACAGTTTGGGAGGAGAAAATCGATGTTTTTAGCATAGCATATGGAGTCAATGAATATACAATATACTATATGTATATATAAATAAATATATATATAAATACCTATACACATGTACAGAGATGTATATGTGCTTCTCAGACTATAAAAAGTCATAAGGAAGATGTTACTATGTTGGGAGTTCCAAACAAGAAATCACAGATCTGATTCAAAAAATTTGTGTATGTATGGTTCATGTATTGTGTACATGTACACAATGCAATATATACATGTGTATACATGTCCACACATACATAGACAAAATACATGTGTGTTTCTACAATGTGTATGTGTATAGAGACATGCTTGTATGTGTGCAAGTACACACAGATTGTATATACGTATAAATAAATATGACTGTGTATGTGGATACACATAAGAGTGTGGTTGTTTGTTTTTAACTGGATCTATGAGTTCATTAGTAAGGGAAGCTCCAGACAAGGAACTTTATCAGTTAATGCAGATCAGCATCTTGTAGCCCGAGAAAGTGACCTGGGAAATTAAGAAATTGTGACTTTTCCAAGGTCACACAGCCAGTATTTTATGTATCAGAGAAAGAACCAAAACTCAGGTCTTTGGGACTCTAAATACAATTCTTTATCCACTACCTTACCCATGTTATATATATGTGTGTGTATGTGTGTGTATGTATATATAACATAAATACACATATAAAATAAATGAAAATCTACATGTATCATAATATTGATATATTTTCACAATATGTACTTGAAGAAAATAATTAATTTCCTCCCACGTTCATCCCCTACCTCACTCCCACGCCATCCTGTAGTCTTCCTTCATCAGACTAAAAATCTCCAGCTCTTACAACAGGTAGATCCCATCTGGAGGTCATTCTCCTAAAGAGCCTCTCCCCTCAGGGATCTCTTGGGTGAGCCTTTAACACAAATGGTCATAGGACTCAGTCCTGTTTGTGTGATCACTATCTCCTCAGCCTCTGAACCTCTGTGAAATATTAAGCCATGCTCCAAGATGACATATATTAGCACCCACCCATTCTCTTTTCCTGAGACCAGCACAAAATCCACATGATAAAAATAATATGAGTCACATGTCCCCATCTGAAAGAAGGGGAAGGTTTGACATTTCATGGATTATTTAACTGGGTGAATCACAGCAGGTGAAACACACTAGCTTTAAAAACAGAAAAAGGGCTGCTCAATAGTTCATGAAAAGCCCAAACAAGTTCCATGTCCTTTTGCTTCAGATAACGTAGTTACAGGGTAAAGAACACTAGGGAAGTATTTCAGTCCGGTCTTGATTGGTGACTGATCTGAGGCCTTGAACAAAACACTCATCAACTTTGTGCCTCAGTTTCTTCCTCTGTAAAATGGGGGGAGGAACACACTAGATAAAACATCTCTGACATATTTTCTAGTTCTGCCATTCCATGATTTATATATAGTGTTGAGAAGTATTCAAACCTGGCTGGCTGGCTGATGATGTTTTGTTGTCAGCCTCCTTGCGATGACAAGTTATTACTGCTGTCCACTTACAAGCCGATATGATTAGCAATAATAAGGGAGCACACTGCTATAAGGCATTCTTCTCAGTTACGCCTTTAGCGTGCGAGGATACAGACAGTCTAGTCAATATTGCTCATAGTTATGGCCGGGAAACCACTGGTGATTAGAATCTGTAGGAATTCATCTGCTTCCGATAACACTAAAGAAGAACAGGACAAAGTTTCTGCTGATCAGGAGCAAACCATCTTAATTTCCTAAATACATGGTAGTCTGGGATCCACAGGGCTCATTGAAAGGTCTTCCTCTGGAGAAGGCCCCACCTACCAGTCCTTGCAGGGTCAAGGAGAGGCCTAGGTGAGGAAGCAATTGTTTTCACAGGATCAATAGCCTAGCTATTCCCTACTTTCCTATAGCTGATTTTTTTTGAAATTCAAATGTGAGATGTCATGTGTTCATTTCATCTTATTGTTGTTCAGTTGTTTTCAGTCATGTCTGATTCTTGACCCTATTTGGGTTTTTTGGGCAAAGATACTGGAATGTTTTCCTTCTCCAGCTCATTTTGCAGATTGAGAAACTGAGGCAAACAAGGGTAAATAATTAGTCCAGTTAGTAAGATTTGAATTCAGGAAGATGAGTTTTCTTGACTCCAGACCTGGTATTCCAATCACTGTAACACTTAGTCATCCAATTCATATTATGAGATTCATTATTCAGTTCAGGTAGGAAAAAATCCACTTGTGCCCTAGTCAAGGACTAAGTTCATAAAGGTTTTGTTATAGAAGACACTTTGCAGCCACTGAGGGTCCAGATCTATATAAAGCAGTCCCTGTCCCAAACCAGTTCTACTTCTAATCTGTCTAAAATTCAGTCATTTGTATCCCTTTGTAATCCCTTTGTCCCCACGTCATCTGCTGACCATTAGGAATTTATCCCTCCTTCCTCAGTGAGGTCGGTGCTATTAAGCTCTTGTCTTTCCGTCTCATACTAGGGAACTTCAGTGTACATATTGAAGTTCCCTAAAATGCTTTAATTTCCTAGTTCCTTAATCTATTCCTTCCCCTACTCCAACATTCACCTCATTTATACATAGAAATGATCAGATCGTTGAATGCAAGACCCTAAAAACCATCCCTGGATTATTCCCAATAGTCATCTCTTTTGCTCCCCTTCACATGCTGATGAATGGAGCTGAAGGAACCTATAAGATCCTCTTAATTTAGTTCACTCTAACTACATTACCCAATCTCACCTGGGTCCTTTCTGCAGCAAGGCAATCCTTCTATTCCTCCCTAATCACTCCTCTCTCCCATTGATCAAAGTAGCTGCTTCAGAGCTTATGGGGAAGCTCCTCAAGCCTATATTATTGCTTCCCTGTATACTCTCAGTTGAGGGCTTTGACTCATATTTCACTGAAAGTGGTGACTTTTATTCCCAGATCTATAAATCTAGTGCTAGTTTCTTTCCCAAGCTCTAGTCCTACATTAGCCATTGCTTATTTGATAACTAAACTAAAACCCCATAAGTGTCTCAAACTCCACATCTAAAACAGAGCTCACCTTTCCTCTTAAGTCTTCCCTGCTTCTGAATTTCCTTATTCTTTTTCCAGATCCACCTTTACTGTTATCCAGTACTCCATCTCTTTTCTTTGGGCCTTTGTACTGATCAATCCTCATGCCTGAAATCTCACCTTCTCTCACTTCTACAACTCAAATTTCCTTTCTTCCTTCAATTCCCAGATCAAATGTCATTTTCTGCAGGAGGGCTTTCCCTGTCCCCCAGATGCTAGCACCATCTGCTTGAAGATGACTATCTATCCACTCTGTATATATCTTCTAAGTCATATATATATATATATATATATATATATATATATATATATTCTATTTCCCCTCAGTTAGAACAGGGATCAGTTTGCTCTCTTTTGTCCCTTAGCACCCAGCATAGGGCCTAACACTTTGTAATAAATAATAATTTATGAATATTTTCTCATTGACTTTGAAGGCCCTTGTAAAGACTTGAGAGAGGCTGCATACTAAATGATCATCCACTTAGCACAAATAAAGTTTTTGAAACATCAAATGAGCTTCAGTCATTTGGCAGGGTCTTAAGGAATGGAAGGTAGTCCTGGGGGATTTTGATGAAAATAGGAAAAGCAAAAGGTATCTCTGGATGGGAAAAGGGGGTCTATTAAAGGAAAATAAGCTCAAGGGAGGCAGTTAGATGGCATAGTGATTAAAGTACTGGTCATGGAGTCAAGAAGATCTGAATTCAAATCCAGCCTCAGACATTTACTAGCTGTGTGACTCTGGACATGTCATTTAATCCTGCTTGACTCAGTTTTCTCATCTGTAAAATGAGTTGAAGAAAGAAATGGCCAGAATCTTCGCTAAGAAAATCCCAAATGGGATCATGGAGAGTCAGGCAGGACTGAAATGACTGAACAACAAAGGTTCAAGGTGTGTAACCCAGGAAAAAGGAAGATAGAGGGGACATAGCCCCAAACTTTGCCTTCGTTGGTCCCCACAGAAATGATCCTTGCTGGAGATGAGCAGCCTCTTCAAAGCTTTCTCTGCATTGCCATCTTGTGGACCAAAGTGGAAAGAATCATCTTGAGAGTTGGCAAAGGAAGCTTGATCTCTCCTTACAGACCCCAGCCTCAGAGGGAGAAGGCCCCCTTCTCGTGGCTTCCTGTCTCATCTCTTAATCAAGCAACCAACCAAGTATAACATTTTCAGGCATTGGTCGACCCCTCACACAATTAATTCATCCTCAATTCCATTATTCCATGGCTTTCTTTACATTTTATGAACTCCTCTTCTCATTTCTCCACTAGCAAAACTCAGCCCGAACACGGTTACAGAACTTCCCAGAACTTCTGTGGCTTGGAAGCGAGTCAAAAATATTTGGTGTCAAAGGAGGGAAAGAAGGCAATAGGAAGGATGGTTTCTTGGCATCTTTGAGGCACAGTGGTCTTGAAATAAGGAAGAATGGATCCTGATTATTCTTTCTAAACACCTATTATCATATGACCCCAGGAAAAAAAAAATCAGTGACTCTGCCAGAACCTTCTTAATCCTTTTGTGTCCAGAGGACCCTCCTAGTATTTAATCTTCTCAGACAGTGAGAAATCACAATCCCTGCAAGCCTTAGTTGCTTCATTTGAAAGATGGGGATAACAATATCATTTATTTCCTAGTACTACTGGTAAAGATAAAATGAGAAAATTAATGCCAAATTCTTTGTAAACTTTGGATAATTAAATGAGATAATACACTACATCAGTACAAACTATAGCTATCTGTCTAAATTACTGAAACACATCCTTTTTTTAAGTTCCAGTCCTGGCTGACTTAGTATGGATTTACTGGTGTTAATAATAGTCATTTGGTGGGAGGTGTTTGTATGTGTGTCTGAAAGGTGAGGGTGGATTGGATGGTATTTTTCCCCAAAGCTCTTTCATATCTATAATCTCAATTCTTTATATTCATCTTATAAGAGAGTTAGACCAGAGATGATTAACCTGCTCTATAGAGAAAAGAATCAAAGTTCTTACTTTTCTTCTTTAAATTTTCATTTTTCCTGTGAAAATCTGAGGTAGGGAGATTCATAACTTCACATAATGTCAAAGTTAGAAGGGACTTCAGGGATGCTCACTCTTCAGATGAGAGAGGTGATATGTCTTAACCAAACTCACCAAAGATCACGTAGCTGGAAACTAGGTCTCCAAATAACCAATCAATTGATCAATAGATATTGATTAAATGCTTGGGTGCCAGATACATAGGAGTCTATAATGTATAGAACACTGGGTCTCGATTCAGGAAGACCTGGTTCAAATCTTACTAGCTGTGTGATCCTGGGCAAGTCATTTAATGACTCCCGTCTTAATTACAAAGTGGGAATAATAATAGTACTCACTTCCCAGGGTTGTGGTGAGGATCAAACAAGATAATAATGGTAAAATGCTGAGCACAAGGCCTGGCCTAGAGCAGGCACTTCACAAATGCTTGTTCCTTTTCCCTCTCAAGCCCTTATGGAAAAGGATAAAAGCAAAAGTCCCCATCCTCCAGGAGCTTACAGTCTGGGAAGACAAGTACACACACATTTACTTATTTTTGCTTACATGTGCACATACATGTATATGAACATGCATACAAAATGAATTTGGGGTGATGGGTTATGGAGGGCACCAGAAATGGGGGAAGGTCAAGAAAGATTTCATATAAAAGCTGGCACTTGAGCTGAGTTTTGAAGTAAAATAGGGATTCTAAAAAGGAGTAGTGAGAAGAGAAGGCATTCTAGGTGTGGGGAACAGCCAGAGCAAAGGCTCCAAGTAAGGAATTCAGTGAGGAAGAGGAAGAAGACTGATTTACCTAAACTACAGAGACCATGAAGGGGCCCAATGTTTACACATTATACTGTGTGTATGTATATCAAAACAAGAAAAGACTAGCTTGGAAAAATACTTTAAATATGAACAAATTTATTTTTGTTCCTACAAGCAACATGAACTTTATCCAGTAGTGGGCAACCCCACTGTGCTTTAGGAAAATCAGTTTGGTAGTTCAGTGGAGAATGGATTGGAAAGGGAATTGGAAAGGGACTTGGGGAGGGGGTCTCTGCTTGAGGCAGACACCAGTAAGGAGGTTATTGCACTAGCTCAGGCTCGAAATGCTGAGGACGTAGCTGTGAGTGAAGACAAATGTAAGCATTTTAATGGAGATAGAAATAAAACATGGTGGATTCCTAGTGTTCTTACCACTGTGCCAAAAGGCAGATCAATTATAAACAGACACGGATGCATAAAGCAGTTGGTTTGAACTAGAGATCAAAAAAAGAGAAAATTCAGTGAACACACTAAATTCTAATAGGTACAAGGCATGGTGCTTAGACAAAAATGGGGGAAAAAATCTCAGTCATAGAATCTCAAGGGCCATTTAGTTCACCCTATTGCTGAACAATAATCACCTTGACAAAGTGCTAGACAAGTGGTCATCCAGCCTGTGCTTGGATTTTTCCAGGAAAGAGAACCTGCTAATCTCAAAGCCAGCCATTCTTCCATTCCACTTTTGGACAGCTCTGGCTGATGGAACATATCCTTCCATGGAATGGAAATCTGCCTCTTGACAACTTTCAGCTATTGTCCTTGATTCTGTCCTTTGAAGTCAAAAAGAACATAGTCTAAACCCTTTTTAGGAGGAGGGAAGGGCTGTAGGTGTGGTATAAATGGATAGATTTGGAGGTAGGAAGGTCTGACTCAAGTCTCACCTTATCTCAGATATTTAACAGATGTGTGCTTCTGAGCAAGTTCCTTAATCTCTCTGGACCTCAGTTTTCTCACCTGCAAAATTGTGTGTGTGTGTCTGTGTGTGTGTGTGTGTGTGTGTGTGTGTGTAGGGGACACTTGATAGCGCCAAGGTTTCTTCCAGCTCTAAGTATGAACCCATGATTCTATTCCATATGACCCCCTTTTTAAAATTGCATTTCATTTCCCCCCAATTACATGGAAAAACAATTTTTTAACATTTTTAAAGTTTAGGTTCAAATTCTGTTCTCCTTCCTTCCCCTCCCTGATCCCTGAGACAATAAGCAATGTGATATAGGTTATAAATATGTACACGTGACCTCTTTAAAATACTCAGAGATACTGTCATGTCCCACCATCCAATTTTTTCTTCTCCAGGCCAAATAGCTCCAATACTTCAACTACTGCTACCCTGGCATTATCTTAAGGCCTTTCACCATGTTGCTTACCTTCCCTGGGCACTCTCTGGCTTGCAAAAATGTGGCCTGAGGTAATACTCTAGATGTGGTCTTGCCAGGGCAGAGAACAATGGCACAACCACCTGGTGCAGGACCCCATTCTTCTGGTTATGCAGCCTAAAATGAGTTCCAATGGCCTCTGCTCCAGCCTCCAGCCTCCTTCTACATTCTATTAGATGAGCAATAAATATAGAAAAATACCATCAGAGACAGAATGGGCTGAGATGGAAGAGAAAACCAGCCAAAGTGCTTTAGAGTAAGGTGAGGAACTAGGGAAGTCAGGGAAGACTGAATGGAAGAGGTGGCACCCAAGCAGAGTTTGGAAGGAAAAGAAGGATATTGAAGGGTAGTGAATTCCAGCACATGGCCCCTGGAAGGTCTTTTAGCTCAAGACCTATACCCCTGAAAAAACCAGCCCACAAGGGCACTTCAGCTCTCAATCACATGTCGGAAATGCACTGTCTTCTCACCCTTGCTTTATGGAATCCTTTTCTTTCCTCCAGGAACAGCTCAAGGACTACCCTTTGCATGAAACTTTTATTGATAACTCTCTCCCTGTTCCCACCACCCCAATTGGTGGTATCCTCCCCTCCCAAACTATCTTGAGTTTATTCTTTTTATTTTTAGTCTATATATATATTTAAGCATATACGTGTCTCCCCATTAAAATGTAAGCTATTTGCAAATAGGGATCACTTCATACTGTTTTTCTTTGCATTATAAGTGCCTGACACACAGTAGGTGCTAAATAAGTGTCTGTTGATAAAAATAAATTGTTGATTTCTTTTAAAGGAGAAGTGAGAGTAGACTCTGAAGTCCCTTCTAAGATTCTGATTTTGGTTTCTGAGATATCTCGTACCACAAGAGGGCTCTCACCTCCTGAAACATGGGCAAAAAAATAATTTATCAGAGGAGTAAAATAGTATTCAGATAACTTGGAGAAATAATCAAAAATGTTCCTTTCCCTGATATACAGAGATTGAGAAAGCCTGGAAGAGACCCCTAACCGTCATTCGGTCATCCATGTTTGGACCATGGGGGTTCTTACTAGATCTTCCCCAAACAAACATTTACCAAGTCCTGTCCACCTTTGCCTCATCTCTTATATCCATTCTCTTCTGCACATTCACAGAATCATAGAGCTAGAAAAAACCTTAGAGACCATCTGGCCCAAAGTTCCCCTCTGCATTTTATATATGAATGCTTCATATATGAGCAAACGGAAGCTCAGGGAATTTGTTGCTATTTTTTTTCCTGAGGCAATTAGGGTTAAGTGACTTGCCCAGGGCCACACAGCTAAGAAGTGTTAAATGTCTGAGATCCCATTTGAACTCAGGTTTTCCTGACTTCAGGGCTGGTGCTCTATCCACTGCACCACCTAGCTGCCCCAGCTCAGGGAGTTTGAATCTGACTTAGGACCAAAGAACTCCAAAAAACTTTAGAGACTATCACATTTTAAATTTCTGAGGCACAGAAAGTGAGTTGAAGCAGGATTTGAACATGCATCTTCTTGATCCCGAAGTCCAGTGCCCTCATCCCACTGCCACCAATCTAGACAGCAGATCCTCATTACTATCTGCCTGTTGTATTGCTATAACCTATTAAAAGGTCTTTGGTCCTCCCCTCTTCACCTTTTTCTTTATTCTGTCATTAGAATAATATTTAAGTATCCATAGAGTTGTACCACTCCTTTGCTGAAAAATCTTCAATGAGTCCCTGTTCCATCTCCCCAAAATATTATTCAAACTTATTTGCCTGCCATTCAAGGTTCTCTGAAAAGTAGCACCAAATGAGCTTCTTGGTCTTATTTAATTCACTGTACCTGCTGATTTCCAGGCAAATTGCACTGGACTTGTTTCTGCCTATTAAATACAGACTCTTATACCTTTACCAAAACTGTTTCCTATACCTGCAATGCCTTCTTTCCTCATATTTCTTTGTGGAAATTTACTCATCCTTTGTTGTTGTTGATTTCATTTTTTAATTTTAATTTTTCTTTTTCTTGCTGTTGATTTCATTCTGAAAGAGACCATGACATCAGGGAAATGATGGCAAAATTTGAAGTGAACTGTATTGAAGTGAGTGAGGCTGTGCAAAGGCACAAGGCTCACATTTAAAAATAGCTTTTTATTTTTCAAAATATATGCAAAAATAGTTTTCAATATTCACTCTTGCAAAATCTTGTGTTTTAAAATTTTCTCCCTCCCTCCATACCACTCCCCTCCTCTAGACAGCAATTCAATATAGATTAAATATGTGCCGAACATATTTTCACATTTATCATGCTGCATAAGAAAAAGGAGATCAAAAGGGGAAAAATGAAAAAGAAAAAACAAGCAAGCAAACAACAAAAAAGGTGAAAATATGTATTTTCAGTTGCATGTTCAGTCCCCATAGTCTTCTCTCTGGATGCAGATGGTTCTCTTCACAAATCTATTGAAATTATAAACCTCTCTTGCTCCTCCAGAGTTATCAGGCTCTAGTGGCCAGCTATAGATCAGGACTCCTGAAAATGACTCTGGATGCATTGGAAAATCTTGGCCTTTTGAAGCTAAAGTCTTTAACACGTCTGTTTGTCTGAGGCAACACCCATTCAGTGACTAAGGCTGGGTAAGAAATGAGACTCCAAAAAATGGCCTCTTTTACCTAATCAACAAAATCAATCAATCTGGAAGGGGAAGAGCTTCAGGTTTCTGGCCAAAGCAGAAACAATTGCTATTTATACTTGCTATCCTTTAAAGACCAACTCAGATACCATGGCCTTCAGCAAGTCTCTCTCAGTCCTTGGCCCTTAACCACTGTCTCCCTTTCTCTTTACAAAGCACTTTGTTTTATTGATCTTGAATGTACTTAGCATATAATGTGGTAAAGTTAGTTATTTGTGTTGGCATCTTATCATCCTACTCAACTATAGATTCTACAGGGTGAGGATCACAACTTAGTCAACTCTGAAAAAACGATTCTCCTTTTCCACTTTCATAACATCTCTTTATAAGAAAGATACACATTTGCCGCTGTCCTCATCTCTCCCACCCCTCAGACCCCATTTTTGTCCTTTTGCCTTTTCTTGCCCTAAACTGGGGGAAAGGGGGAGTCTCCACCATACAATTTCCTGGTCAATTCCATACTATACCACTGTGTGTACCCCCTTCCCTTTTATGTGTTGTCTATGTCTCTCGCTCCCTCCCCCTTCTCTTCCTTTATTTTGTCTTTGTGTGTGTGTGTGTGTGTGTGTGTGACAGAGAGAGAGAGACAGAGACAGAGAGAGAGACAGAGAGAGAGAGATAGATAGAGAGAGGGATATTGTTTCTAGAAGCTCTTTTTGTGGTAGCAAAGAATTAGAAATTGATAAGATGCCTATCAAACAGGGAATGGCTGAACAAGATGTGATATATGATTGTGGTGGAATACTTTGTGTTATAAAAAATGAGGTATGATCCAAGATGGCGAACTGCAGACAGCTTTCTCTGTGAACTCCTTTGGGACCTTCCCTCAAACCCAGACAAAGTGAGCCTTCGAACTGGTTTGTGAGTGAAGGCTCCACCAAACATTTGGACTACAACGCACTTCTATCAAAAATCTACCTGGAAAGAACTCCGGAGAAGGTTAGCCTCAGGGGAAATCGGCTGCTGGTCGCCATCAGACTCCAGCCGGGGCGGAAGTCAGGGCTGCGATAGAGGGCCGGATTTAAGGCACCCAGGAAGCCCCTGAGAGACGCCTGGGCCACTGCTCTGCTTGCAGGCAGGTGCTTTGACAGATCTGCCTTTGGTAAAGGGTGGATCGAGAGAAACTGAAAACGTGGTCTAGCCCCACCAGCCTCAGACCGGAAGTCAACTTGGCAAACTGCCCCAGGGCAAATACAAATAGTTGCAGTTTTCTCTGTTTTTGACCAATATCCCAACTTTAAACCATGAGCAAGAAGCAGAAGAGAGCTCTCACCATAGAAAGCTTTTACAGAGAAAAAATAGAACAGTCCCCAGATCCTGACATTATGAAAAAAATCCCAGATGAAGCCACAAAGGCAGACTTAAGTTGGTCTCCCTTTC
>JAJPUD010000140.1:572987-596918 GCA_023553655.1 Myrmecobius fasciatus
ATAGATCTCTGGAGGAAATTGAATGGTGATAGAAGGGAATATACTTTTTTCTCAGGGGTTCACGGAACTTATACAAAAATTGATCATGTGTTAGGGCATAAAAACCTCAAAATCAAATGCAGAAAAGCAGAAATAGTAAATGCATCCTTCTCAGATCATGATGCAATAAAACTCACATGTAATATAAGGCCAGGAGAAAATAGACCACAAGTTATTTGGAAATTAAATAATCTAATCCTGAAGAACGAATGGGTGAAAGAGCAAATTATAGACACAATCGAAAATTTCATCCAGGAGAATGACAACAATGAGACAACATACCAAAATTTGTGGGACACAGCTAAAGCAGTTATAAGGGGTAATTTTATATCTCTAGATGCTTACTTGCGTAAAACAGAGAAAGAGAAGATTAATGAACTGGGCTTACAATTAAAAAAGCTAGAAAAAGACCAAATCAAAAACCCTCAATTAAATACCAAATTGGAAATTCTGAAAACTAAAGGGGAGATCAATAAAATTGAAAATAAGAAAACTATTGAATTAAGAAATAAAAGTAAGAGTTGGTTTTTATGAAAAAACCAATGAAATAGATACACCTTTAGTTAATTTGATTAGAAAAAGGAAAGAGGAAAATCAAATTATTAGTCTCAAAAATGATAAGGGAGAACTTTCCTCCAATGAAGAGGAAATTAGAGTAATAATTAGGAGTTTCTTTGCCCAACTTTATGCCAATAAATTTGATAATGTAAATGAAATGGAGGAATATCTACAAAAATATAGATTGCCCAGATTAACAGAAGAGGAAATAAATTATTTAAATTGCCCTATTTCGGAAAAAGAAATAGAGCAAGCTATTAATCAACTCCCTAAGAAAAAATCTCCAGGGCCAGATGGATTTACATGTGAATTTTACCAAACATTCAAAGAACAATTAATCCCAATACTATATAAACTATTTGAAAAAAATAGGGAAAGAAGGTGTACTACCAAATTCCTTCTATGACACAGATATGGTGCTGATAGCTAAACCAGATAGGGAGAAAACTGAGAAAGAAAACTATAGACCCATTTCCCTAATGAATATTGATGCAAAAATTTTAAATAAGATTTTAGCAACAAGATTACAGAAAGTCATCCCCAGGATAATACACCATGACCAAGTAGGATTTATACCAGGAATGCAGGGCTGGTTCAATATTAGGAAAAGTATTAGCATAATCAATTATATTAATAACCAAATTAATATAAACCATATGATTATCTCAATAGATGCAGAAAAAGCCTTTGATAAAATCCAACACCCATTCCTATTAAAAACACTGGAGAGTATAGCAATAAATGGGCTTTTCCTTAAAATGATTAGTAGTATCTACTTAAAACCTTCAGCAAGTATCATATGTAATGGAGTCAAACTAGAACCATTCCCAATAAGATCAGGAGTGAAACAAGGCTGCCCACTGTCACCATTATTATTTAATATTGTCTTAGAAATGTTAGCTTTGGCAGTAAGAGAAGAAAAAGAGATTAAAGGAATTAGAGTAGGTAATGAGGAAACCAAATTATCACTCTTTGCAGATGACATGATGATATACATAGAGAACCCTAAAGACTCAACTAAAAAACTACTAGAAACAATTCACAACTTTAGCAAAGTTGCAGGATACAAAATAAATCCACATAAATCATCAGCATTTTTATATATTACCAATAAAGTTCAGCAGCAAGAGATACAAAAAGATATTCCATTCAAAATAACTGTTGATAGTATAAAATATTTGGGAATTTATCTGCCAAGAGATAGTCAGGAACTATATGAACTAAACTACAAAACACTTTCCACACAAATAAAATCAGACCTAGTCAAT
The DNA here is from genome assembly GCA_023553655.1 of Myrmecobius fasciatus. Classification (NCBI taxonomy): domain Eukaryota; kingdom Metazoa; phylum Chordata; class Mammalia; order Dasyuromorphia; family Myrmecobiidae; genus Myrmecobius; species Myrmecobius fasciatus. Next base: position 574,853 of record JAJPUD010000140.1, read on the forward strand.
TAGAAAAACTTAAAATGCTCATGGGTAGGACGAGCAAATATAATAAAAATGACAATACTACCCAAACTAATTTACTTATTTAGTGCCATACCAATCAAACTCCCAAGAAATTATCTTACAGATCTAGAAAAAATAGTAGCAAAGTTCATTTGGAAAAACAAAAGGTCAAGAATTTCAAGGGGATTAATGAAAAAAAAAGGCTGATGATGGAGGACTTGCTGTACCAGATCTAAAACTATATTATAAAGCAGCGGTCATCAAAACCATATGGTACTGGCTAAGAAATAGAATAGTCGATCAGTGGAATAGGATAGAATCACAAGACAAACTAGGCAATAACTATAGCAATTTGGTTTTTGATAAACCCAAAGACCCCAGCTTTTGGGATAAGTATTCACTATTTGACAAAAACTGCTGGGAAAACTGGAAACTAGTGTGGCAGAAATTAGGGCTTGACCCACATCTAACACCACATACCAAGATAAGATCTAAATGGGTTCATGATCTGGATATAAAGAGTGATACTATAAGTAAATTAGAGGAATGTAATATAGTTTACCTCTCAGACCTTTGGAGATGGAATAAATTTATGTCCAAAGATGAACTGGAACTCTTAATTGAAAACCAGATAGATAACTTTGACTATATCAAGTTAAAAAGTTTTTGTACAAACAAAATCAATGCAGACAAGATTAGGAGGGAAGTAATAAACTGGGAAATCATCTTTACATTCAAGGGTTCTGATAAAGGTCTCATCTCTAAAATATATAGAGAATTGTCTCATATTTATAAAAATTCAAGCCATTCTCCAATCAATAAATGCTCAAAGGATATGAACAGACAATTTTCAGAGGATGAAATGAAAACTATTTATAGTCATATGAAAAGGTGCTCCAAATCACTGTTGATCAGAGAAATGCAAATCAAGACAACCCTAAGGTACCACTTCACACCTGTCAGATTGGCTAAAATGACAGGAAAAGTTAATGATGAATGTTGGAGGGGTTGTGGGAGGGCTGGGACACTGATGCATTGTTGGTGGAGCTGTGAACGGATACAGCCATTCTGGAGAACAATTTGGAGCTATGCTCAAAAAGTTATCAAACTGTGCATACCCTTTGACCCAGCAGCATTTCTATTGGGCTTATATCCCAAAGAAATCATAAAGAAAGGAAAAGGCCCCACATGTGCAAGAATGTTTGTGGCAGCCCTTTTTGTAGTGGCTAGAAACTGGAAATTGAATAGATGCCCTTCAATTGGAGAATGGCTGAATAAATTATGGTATATGAATATTATGGAATATTATTGTTCTGTAAGAAATGACCAGCAAGATGATTTCAGAGAGACCTGGAGAGACTTACATGAACTGATGCTGAGTGAAATGAGCAGAACCAGGAGATCATTATACACGGCAACAACAGTACTATATGACGATTAATTCTGATGGACATGGCTCTCTTCAACAATGATATGTTTCAAACCACCTCCAATTGTTCACTGAAGAAAGCCATATACACCCAGAGAGAGGGATGCGAAATGTGGACCACAACATAACATTCTCATACTCCTTGATTGATGTTTGCTTACATTGTGTTTCCTTTATCTGATATATCATTTGTGTAGATAAGATTTTTCTTGCACAACAATGATAAGTTTGGAAATATGTATACATATATTCGATTTGCCAATATTTTAACATAATTAACATGTAGTGGATATCCTGCCATCTAGGGGAGGGGTGGGGAAGTTGGGGGAAAAAATTTCTAACGGAAAGCTATGTAAGTGTTATTGTTGAAGAATTACCCACACATATGTTATGCAAATAAAATAAAATTTAAAAAAAAATGAGGTATGGTTTCAGAACAACCTGGAAAGATTTATGTGAACTGATGCAAAATGAAGTGAGAAGAACCAAGAGAACACTGTACCCAGTGGGTACACACCCATAAGGATGATCAACTATGAATGACTTAGTTTTTTTCAGCAATACAATGATCCAAGACAAATTCTAAAAAAAACTCATTATGAGAAATGTTATCCACTTCCAAAGAAAAATTGATGGACTCTGAATCCAGATTGAAGAGTACTATTTTCCACTTTCTTTATTTTTAGTGGGTTTTTTTGTCTGTCAACTTTCACAACGTGACTAATATGGAAATGTTTTGCATGATTGCACATATATGACAAATCAAATTCCTTACACTCTCAAGCAGGGGAAGGATGGGAAGAGAGAGAGAAAGTTTGTTATTCAAAATTTAAAAAAATAAATGTTTAAAATTGCCTTTACATGTAATTAGGAAAATATTATTAAAATTTAAAAAATAATAATAGCCAATAATAAAATTCTCAGAAGATAGACCTACCACTGGAAAGAACTTCAAAGTTCTTCAAGTTCAAACTCTGAATCTTAGAGATGAGAAATTGAGGCACAGAAAGGTTGTGAGTTGCTCTGGGTCAAATGAACAGTGATAGACATTGGCAAGATTTGAACTCAGGTTTTAACACCAAACTAGTTGGTACCCTGCTCCAGGGCTCTCTGAGTCCAAAATGGGAACATGCTAATTTAAAAAAAAAAATATTTGATCTTAGGAACCATCAGTGACCACGTGGCTCACCCAGACTGAGGTCAGTAGCAGGCAGCAGGATAGTCGCTATCTGGTGGGTCCTTGCAGCATCATTAGTTCCAACTGTCTCCTTTCTCAGGTAATGAGGCTTTGCTCTCAGACAGATAAACAGTGGGCAGCAAATAGACAGCAACCTGGCATTTCTGGAGCTAGCTCATTAGTGGCTCCTTCAGCTTAACGGGGTCTCCCTGACTCTCAGGTAATGAGATGGGACCCCAGAGAGAGATGGAGAAACTTGTCCAAAGAAAAGGGCAGAATGGATGGAGCTGAGAACAATTTCTCCACTACCTAGGAAGTCCCAGTTGGACAGCCACAGAGAGTCTTAATCAAAGGTCACCAAAGTACTAATTGGTCAGCAAGTACTTACCAAGTGATTACTATATGTCTGGCACTGAGCTAAGTGCTGGGGTTACAAAGACAGGCAAAAACATTCCTGTCTTCAAGGGATTTGTGTTCCAATGTAATTAGGTAAGTATATGATAAATACAAAATGGAAATTTATTGTAGAGGAGATCAGCTGGAGGTACAGAGAAGAGCCTCCTATGGAAGACAGGCTGAGCTTTTTAGGAATCTAGGGAGGATAAAAAATAATGAGGGGAAGCATTTCAGGTACAGAGAACTAGTGTAAATGCATGAGGATGGAGCAGTCTGTTTGAGAAACAGAAATTGTTACCCATGCATATGTTTTGTAAATAAAGAGCTTTAATAAAAAAAACAGAGAAAAAGAAATTGTGGTCAAAACAGCTGGATTGTAGCTAGAAGAAAGAAATTAAGGTGGTAATTAGGGACCAGATTATAAAGAGCTTTAAATGACAAATAAAGGAGTTTGCACTGATCCCAGAAGTCAAAGGATGGAACTCATTAAGGAGTTACACCTTTCCAAAAATCACCTTTTGGTGGATGGAGGATGGAGTGGGATGGGGAGAGACTTGAGTCAGACAAACCAATTATTGTACCATTATTATGGATGCAAGCAGGAAACAAAACTAAGATGGTGGCTGTTTTAGTGGGGAGAAGGGATGTGTACAAGAGATTTTGGGAAGGATAAATTTCAACAAAAGGCTTCACATTTGAGATGAGGGGAAGAAGCTGAGGATGCTGCTAAGGTTATGGGCCTGGGTGATGAAGATAAAGAGTAGTGACCTGGATAGTGGTTGGGAAATTCAGAATACAGAAAATATGAGTTCTCTTTTGGATGTGTTGAATTTAAATATTCATAGGTCCATTTTGAGATGTGTAAGACCTAGTTAGTGACATCTATACTCAGGAAAGACAGGAGATCTGGATGTGCTGATATGAGAACCATCAGATAGAGATGATCATTGAACCTCAGGGGATCTGAGACCACCAAGTGAGGTGGTAGGGAACAAAAAGGTAAGGAGTCTTGAGGGGTATCCATAGTTGGTGGGTGTGATGTGAAGGAAGAGTAAGCCAGAGAGACAGAGAAGGAGAAGCCAGACCAGGAGAAGGAGAGCTAGGGGAGAACCATGTCAGGAAAGCCTATTGAAGAGATAGTACTCAGGATGAGAAGGGATCCCAGGGTCAAAGGCAGAGAAGTTTGAGAACAATGATGACTGAGAAGAGGCCATTAAATTTGGCAATTAAAAGATTGGTTAGTAACTTTGGTGAGCAAGGGATGTTGAAGGATGAGGTAGGAGGGCAGGTTGCTGAACCTTCCTTCAGCATTGTAACAAGCACCAAGAAAGCAAAAATGATTAATTAAAACCCGAAACTACCAGATGGCAGGCTTCTTCTTGCTGGTATCACCACTGTGAGTGAGCTACTCACCAGCCAGACACCATTCTGCTCCTTCCTCATACCACCCCCACCCCAAAACAGATGCAAAGAAGTCCAAGGGATCCTGGGAGCTGGGTTTTCCCTCCCCCTGAACTCAACTGAATTTGTTGGAAAAGGAGATTTGCATAAGAGGTGCAGAGTTGTTACCTGGCTACCAAAATTGCTAGTTACAGCTCTTAGATGAAGGGAGCTGTGAAATGTCCAGGGAGAAGGAGGACAAAATCAAATCTCTTTCCACTATGCAGCACTGCTTTCCCCATCTCCCTTTGTTTCTATCTCTGTCTTTATGTCTCTATATTTCTCTCTCCCCTTCTCTCTGTGTCTCTATCCTTCTTTCTCTTCCCCCCATTTTTCTGTCTCTGTGTCTCTGTGTTTCTCTCTGTGTGTCTGTGTGTGTGTATGTGTCTATCTCTATCTCTCTGTCTCTCTCTCTCCTCTGAATCTTTCTCTGGCTCTGCCTGTCTCTGGCTCTGTCTCTGTCTTTCTCTCAGCTCAAATCCACTTCATCAAAATTCAGTGATCTTTTTCTAGACTGGATGAATTGCTTTCTTTCTGTCTCGTCTATTCTCTTTCTGTGTCTGTCTCGGTCCATCTCTGTCTCTCCTTCCCTTTTTCCCTCCCTCCCTCTTTCCTTTCCCCTTTCTCTGTCTCTGAATCCCTCCCTGCTTCCCTTCCTCTCTCTGTCTCTGTCTGTCTGTCTCTCTCTGTGTCTCTCTCTTTCTCTTCCCACCCCTTCCACTGGCTACTAGGTGCTACAATGGATAGGTCAATGGCCATAAAGTCAGGAGGTCCTGAGTTCAAATCCTACCTCAGACACTTGGCACTTACTAGCTATGTGACCCTGGGCATATCACTTAACCCTAATTGCCTTGCAAAAGAAATAACCATATCACAAATGTGTGCACACATATGCATTAAAGAGACACCCATATATATGTATATAAGCATATAAATATATATAGATGCACATGTATGCCCCAGGACCTTGGACAGTACAACTAACCTCTAGTTATTTCATTTCCCTCAACTGCAAATATGAGGGGATTAGAGGCCTCTTCCAGCTTGACATCTAGGGTCCTGTGAATTTCTCTTATCTTTAGTAATTTTGAGAAGTCTTTCATATGACTGTTAATAGCTTGCAATTCTTCTGAGAATTGTTTGTTCATGTCCTTTGCCTCCTTCTCATGGGTGTCTCTTTAATCCGGTTAATTCTAATCAGGATTCCAAGTTTTGTCATCCAATCCAATTATCCTTTATTAAGGTGCAGTGTATTTCACTTTCAATTAATTGCTTGTGACAACTTATTATCATGTAAATGCACCTATGTTTATGATAGATTTCCTCTAATCAGCCACTGCCTGTTGTTCAAAAGCATTATATCTAAGGAGCAGATCTCCTGAGGAATAGGGGTGTATGTGTGTATGTATAGTAAAATGTGGGGAAGGAGAGGGGCTCATTTCAGGAGGTACAGTTGGGTCAGAGAGATGAGTTCAAATCTCTACTCAGTTGCACTACAATTGTGATCTTGGGTAATCCTTCTCTTTTCTGGACTTCAGTTTCTTCCCTTGTAAAATTAAATCCTCTTCTCTGAGTCCCCCCATCCCAGAAACACACAATGCTATTGTACGAGCATATATTGTAGGTATTGTTTATTAAATGAACGAATTGATTAGAATCTCTCATTGCCCCTGGCCATTGAGCGATGATATTGGGCAGAACAAATAGAAGATACAGATTATATAAATGACTTCTACAGTCTCTTCTAGCTCTCCTTCTGATGTCCCTCATGAAACTGTGAAGTGCAATTCAGCAAGGCTTTTTAAAGTGTCTGTTATATGACTGTCACTCTGCCAGGGACTTTGTGGGATATCAGAGTTCTAAGATTGTATTAGTAAATTACATCTTTTATATTCCTTCCATGCTGTTACAGAATAAAATGAGGAACAGTTGAAATTCTAGCTCTTCCTTCTTTTGTTCCTGGATGAGAGTCTTATAAAAAAAAAGATGATGTGAGAGGAAAGAAGTTCTTGTTGTCAGTCACCTGTGGATAACTCTTTCTCTCCCTGTCTACTACTTAAGTGACAAAAGGGTATAATAGAAAGTTTGCTTTTTTATTTTGTTTTTAGCTCCATTTACTGCCAATGTGACTTTGGAAAAGACACAACTTGACTAAACTAGTTTGCCGGTGTATGGAGATGGGAGATGGCATATGGAGGTCAAGGAATAATCAGTGGTCCAGTTTGGTTGGAATAAAAAGTGTGTAATAAAATCTAACACTCATCTAGGGCTTTAATGTTTGTGAAACGCTTTAGCTCATTTGATCCCTATGAGGTAGATATTATTATTTTTGTTTTACAGATAAGAAAATTGAGGCTTAGAGAGGTTAATTGACTTGCTTGATTGCCTTGCAAATGGTAGCACTGCTAGCAGAAATCTACTTAGCTCTTCTTGACTTTAAAGTACAGAACTGTGTGTTTACTATGTCACCTACTGTGTCACCTAGCTGCCCCATATGGAATAAGAGTGGAAAGACTTCACATGGATAATTAGTATCATATTACTTGCTTTCTCAATGTGTGGAAGAGGGGCTGGAGAAAGGAAGAGAATTTGGAATTCAATTTTTAAAAAATGAACATCAAAATAAATAGATAGTGAACAAATAAAGTATAATTACTTAAAAAAAACAAAAAGGAGTAAGAATGGAAGGATTAGGTGGATCCAATAAATAATGCTAGTCTGAGAAATTACACATTTTGAGGCATATGCATGAGGAAATTTACTGTCTGGGATGATTAGATTGTATTGTGAGTTGGAGAAATTGGAAGAAGAAGAAAAAGAGGGGCATCTTTACAATACTCAGTACAAGAGGCGGTGAAGACCTAAATAGAGTATTAGGGGGATATGATAGAGGAGGTAGAATTGATAGGATTTTTTAATCAAGGAAGAGATGCTGTGGTTTACTGGAAAGAACATTGGCTTGGGAATCAAAGGAAGTTGGATTAGATGGCTTCTAAGGAGTTGAGTTGAGTGTTTGATTCTTAAAAAGGGCCAATAACAGCCCAAGGAAAATGGCTTGAGTATGAAATGGATTTATATGAAGCAGAGTTGCACAAAGTCATAAGCCTTGCTCTCTCCTCCAGAGTCATTTAAGTCAGAGGCAAGTCAAAAGTCAAGAAGACTGGTGGTGTTGCAGTTTGGTTCAAATTCTGGTTTATCAGCACCTTGGACAAGTCCCGTTATATCTCTAAACTTCTTTATAAGATAAAGGGTGTGTCTTTGTCTCTGTCTCTGTCTCTCTGTCTCTGTCTCTGTCTCTGTATGTGTGTGTGTGTATGTGTAATATAAACCCTTTAAGACCTCCTCCAGCTATATATTTAACTTAGAGTAGCAGAGGCTCAGTAAACTATCACGTTTAGAGTCAAGAAGATCCAGCTTTAGACACTTAACTATCAATAATAAATATTTATTAAGCCCCTACTATAGGCCAGACACTGTGCTAAGTGCCAGGATACAAAAAGAGACAACAGTCCCTTTCCTCAAGGAGCTTTAATGGAGGAAACAGTGTGCAAATAAATATAAACAAAGCAAGCTATATTCAGGATAAAAAGGAAATAATTAATAGAAGGCAGTAGCATTAAAAGGATTGGTGAAAGCTTTCTCTAGAAAGTGAGATATTAATTGGGACTTAAAGAAAGTAAGTAGTTGAAGTGGAAGAGAGAGAGTATTCTAGGTATGTGGGTCAGCTACAGAGAATACTCAGAGCTGAGAGATGGAGGGTCTTCTTGTTGGAGTAGCCAGAGGGCCAATGTCACTGGATCACGGAGTGTGGGTTAGGGGCTAAGGTGTAAGAAGGCTAGATGTCTGATCCTGGACAAGTCACATCATATCTGTCTGCCTCATTTTTTCATCTGCCAAATGGGGATAATAATGCCACTTATTTCCTCAGGGCCCGATGAGATGATATTTGCAAAGTGCTAGTGATTCTTCTAATTAGCTTTGCTACCTGTGATCCTGTGATTGGATGTTTGATGTGAGTTTTTGGCCTTGTTCTTAACGAGGACCCAGACATCAGGGAGTGATAGCATGACACACAAATGAATTGGATTGAAGTGAGGGAGGGTGTGCAAGGGCACCAACCAGCTTTTCTCTTCTGGGTCCAGTGGCCAGATAGAGATAAGAATCACTGGAGATGACTCTAAATGCAATAGGAGATTAGAAATGATGCGAGAGCTTAAAGCCTCCCAAGACTGCCATTTCCATTTTGGAGAATACTCATTGTTGGAAAGTTTTTCCTACTATTGAGCCTCTCTAGTCTGAATTCAGCTTTCAACAGCTGCTTTAGTCCTTCTCTTTCTGCCTCTCAAGGAAGAGAATCACAGAGAAATCATTTTAAGAGCATAAATTTGGAATTGGAAGTGTCCTTATCAGCCATCTATTCCTACCATTTTATTTTACAGATAAAAAATCTGAAGCTCCTATATAAGGCTACACTAGGTAGTAACTGATAGAGCTAAGATCAGAACAGAGTCTCTGAATCAAAAATCAGTGCTTTCTCCTTGTGTGCCATGGGCTGTTTCTTGATTCCCCAGTTATTAATGTCTCCCTATAACCATATATTAAAGTTTGTATATAATATAAATATTCATGTGTCTGTGAGCATGATGTATCTTCCTAGAGAAGTGACTTTCTAGAGAATAGAGATTGTTTCAATCTGTACATTGCTTGAACACATAGTAGATGGGAGCTTGATAAAAGTTTGTTGATTGATTGTTGATTGAAACAGAACTAAAAACATCAAAAGGAAGAAGGATGTCAGCCACACTGATTATGAACCTTCAAATCCTACTTCACCCATTTGCCGTAAAGTAATGAAAAGATGGATTCAAGTCTTTCCTTAGACACTTACCAGCTCTGTGAACAAAGGAAAATCACTAATCTGGATTCAAATCATACCACATGTATACTCACAAGTTTTACAACCCTAGGCAAGACATTGGATTCTGTTATGCATCAGTTTCCCCAACTGTAAAATGAGAGTGTTGGGCTTATTGGCTTCTAAGTTCCTTTCTATCTCTAACTCTATGATCCTATGACAGAATTGACGGCAGAGACTGTCCCCTAATGTTTTCCTACCATGATTCTCCCCTCTAATAAGTGCTGACAGGCACCTTAATGGCATCTCGTGGACAGATTTTTGGAAATGAGAAGTTGACAGCCAGCAGTGTCTGGAGACTTACATTTTTTGTGACTATCAGGAAATTCTTAGCAGCAAGGAGGGCAAGAAAAAGCAAACTCATTAAGAAGCCATTCTTTTCTCAATTTAAATGAAGTCACTTGGGGACTGATGCATGGAAATGTTGTTTTTGTTGCTGAGTTTTCATTAAAAATATAGTAGGGCCTTCATGTTTATGTTTAGCACAAAGGTAATTTCCCACCTCACATGATAAGAGCCATTTTTTAGGGGAGATTTGCTGCAAAAAACAAACTCCAAATAGGTTTGTTGCCATGCAGTCTAGTTAAAATCAGCAATTTATTAAAAATCATATTCCTCATTTGCAGATAGAGATGAAAAAAATATGCATGTCTAATTTGTCATAATGTGTTACCAAGTGTTCAGGACCCGAAAGGAAAACTTGGAAATTCTTTCTTTCTCTCTCTCTGTCTCTGTCCCTCTCTGTGTCTCTGTCTCTGTCTCTCTCTCTATTTCTCTCTCTCTCTCTGTCTCTCTCTCCCTCCCTCCCTTTCTGTCTCTGTCTGTCTCTCCCCTCGCCTTTTTTCTCAAAATTTGTTCTATTCTTTCCCCTGCCCCAAATTGACTCCTTTCTTTTCTTCCAAACTCCCAGATCTCTTTTTGCATGGAGTTTTTCAGAGAACAAGGTAGTTTTCTTTTCCTCAGGAGAAGACAGTTGGAACATTTGTGATAGAGAAAGATGAGGGAAACAGAGCCATTATGAAATGGTTTGGCAGCCACGCAATATGTGAACAAAAAACTTTCCAGCCCTTATTTTTTTCTCACCTTCCTACAGTACTGCAGGTTTTATACAATTACAGTGAGAAGTGGTCAGAAGCTGTAAAGATGCTTGTCTCTTGTCTCCTAAGCCCAGTCCCAGCTCTGCCACTGAGTTTCTCCATGATTTTAAGTGAGTAGCACATATCTTGTCTTCCATCCTTATCTGCAAAATTAGATTAGACTGGATATTTTCATCTCTCAATTGTCTGATCATTAGTCTTTTGGCTATAATAATAGCAAAACTGCTTGCTTGTATGGTCTTCAAAAAGATTTCCTGAATCAATAAGAGTTTCTAGACATTTTATCAGCAGCTAGGGGGCACCATAGTAGATAGAAGGCAGATGATGATTTTGATGTTTATGGGCTCAGAAGCCTAGAGCTCTGCCTCAGAATTCAAATCCTACCTCAGACACTTACTAGCTGTGTGATCCTGGGCATGTCACTTAACTCTGTTTGCCTCAGTTTCTTCATCCGTCAAATGAACTGGAGAAGTAAATGGCAAATTACTGCATCATTTTTGGCAAGAAATGCCTAAATGGATTCATGAATAGTCAGATACAACTAGAACAATGACTAAACAATAGCAATAAAAAGAGACTTTATTATTCCCATTTTACAACTAGCGATTTACGAATTTTCTTTGTGTGTACATGACTTTCAGGTAGAGTAACCTAGTCTTAGTTTATCTCCTGAATTCCAGTGTCTAACTTATTTATTGGACATTTTGAAATGGATCCAATAGACAGACCAAATGCAACAGGTCCAGAACATAACTCATTATCATTCCCTCTAAATTCAGACCTCTTCTGAAATTCTGCTTATGTCGAGAGCACCTCCATTCTTCCAGTTACCCACAATTTTGGTGTCATTCCTGACCCCTTCCTCTCACTGCTCACATATCCCATTAGTTGCTAAATCTTGCCATTTCACAGTTTTGGTCACATATGTACTCCTCTCTTCTCATACACCCCCAGCCCTTTCTCTTGCACTTTTGTAATAGCCTTCTAATTCATTGCCTTGCCTCGAATCTCTTTCCACTTACATTCACGTAAGAATTTTCCCCAAAAAAGAATTACCCCAAAGCACAGGTCACTGCTCGCTTCAGTGTCTGCCTACTAATTAAATGTAACTGTAGCTATCTATTAACTATAACTCCACTGTTTGCAATTTGAAACCTTTCACAACCTGTCCTCAATTTACCTTTCTAAACTTATCCCATAGAGTATAAATAATCCGGTCTTCTTACTGTTCCTGACACAACATTTACATCCAATCTGAGCCAATTCACTTGCAGGTCATGGATATCATGGTCCTTTTCAAGAACAAAGGGCAGCTACCACCTTTGCAACACATAACTTTCTGTTTCATGATGGCTGGCACCTTGTAGGCCTTTCATCAATGCTTCTTGACTATTTATGGGCCTTTGTACTAGCTGATACCATGCCTGGAAGGCTCACCTTTCTCACCTTCTACCTCTACATGTCTACTCTTCTTCCGAATTCAGCTCAAACGCGGTCTTCTTACCATTAAGTGACTGGGCATTTTCATTGTCTGCCCCCCATGTTGGAACTTTCTCTCTCCTCATCTCTACTTCTTGGATTCCCTGGCTTTCTCCAAGTCCCAGCTAAAATCCCACCCCCCACCTTTTCTGATTCATCTCAGTGCTATTGCTTTTCCTGTAGTGATCATCTCCAATTTACCCTGTCTCTACCTTGTCTGCACATAATTGTTTACTCTTCTGTTAGATTGTAAGCTTCTTGAGTTTGTATCTCCAATGCTTAGTACAATGTCTGGCACATGGTAAGCACTTAATAAATGCTTATTGATCTACTAAAGTCTTTCTTATCCCCATAGATGCTAACAACCCCTCTACATAATCTTGAATTTAGTGTGTGTATATGTGTGTGTATGTGTGTGGTGGGAGTTTACACACACCACACACACACACACACATACCCACACACATACACATACACATACACACAGCCCCTTATTGGCAAGAAAACTGATGGGGACTCTAATTTTTTATGTTTCCCCCCTAGCTAGAGGAAAAGACAGGAGGATGATGGGAGGCATAAGTTGCAGGGATTGGGGAAACCAAGGAATTTCAGAGTTCTGTGAAGGGTAGATATACACTCATACATGTCACCTAATTTTAAAGTAAAAGTGCTTCTCCCCCAAACTGGATATAATTATGAACAATTGGAGCAATAATGACTCCTTTAAAAAGTGATCTTCAAGGACTCAATTTTGCTCTTTCCTTGCGTGACTCTAGGACAAGGTAAATTTATCCTCTTTCCACTTCTTCCCTCTCCCCTTCTCTACTTCCTGGCAAATTGGCATTGATTTTCCTTGAAGTTTTCTGCTCTTTTAAAGTCTCTTTTATTTTCTGTATGTACTTTCATAATAGGTTTTATTTTAAGGTAAAGAAAAGCTGATTATCATTGCCTTATGAGTATTGATTTGCTATAAAGGAATGGACCACAGAATGGGAAAGGTCAAAAGAGAATGCATGGACTAATAGCCTTATACTTAACAGTGAGTCTATATTTAACTTCCTCTCTCTCTGGGGACACAAAGAAGGACTTAACCTATGTTAAGTATGTATATATATATATATATATACACACACACACACACACACACACACACACACCTGTTGACTCCCCTGGCCAAAAGGTAGGTTTCCTGAATTCAGGAACTGGTTACTTTGTGGTGCCAATTTCCTGTTTTGTCTGACTTTTTGTGATGCCATTTAGAATTTTCTTGGCAAAAATAGTGGAGTAGTAAGCCATTTCCTTCTCAAGCTCATGTTACAGATGAGGAAACTGAGGCAAACAGGGCTAGGTGACTTGCCTAGGGTCACACAACTAGTAGGTGTCCGAGGTCGGATTTGAACTTAGGAAGATGAATCTTCCAGACTTCTATGGTGCCCCCTAGCTGACCATATATGTCTTTGTATCCCCAGTACTTATCACCTGGCATAATATTCTAAATTTTTGATTAATTAGGGAAACTGAAAGTCAGAAAGATGAAATGATCATGATCCTATGGGTAGCAAATGAAAGAGGCAGGTTTTTTTTACACTTGGTAAACTAATAAAAATAATTTTAAAATTGGTTTTAGAATGACTATATCAAAAGATGCAGATAAAGCTTTAACACCATACAACTTATTTGCAAAAGAATCTCTTGCTAGGGAGATGTCTCATACAAAAAGTCTTGAGCTAGGGATTGCCCTCCACCAGGAGATTCATGCTGCAAATTGGTCATTTCAATTGAGATTCCTGGGGTCTCAGTTTCCTCATGTACAAGATGAAGATTTTGGACTAAATGGCCTCTGAGCTTCAAGTCTAGGGATGTGAGCCCATGGAAATGACACAAATCATCATCTGTGTTATTACTGTCAGTCACAAACATACCCAGATAGGTTTCCAGGAGCATGGCAAAGACTACCTTCCTTGGATATAGTCATGTTTATCAATATCTCCTGGGGGTAATTAGGGGGCATCATAGTATACAGAATCCTTTACCTGGACTCCGGAAGGCTCACCCTCCTGAGTTCAGATCCATCCTCAGACACTTACTGGCTGCAAGATCCTGTGCAAGTCACTTAACCTTGTTTGCTTCCATTTCCTCATATATAAAATGATCTTGGAAATGGCAAACCAATCCTGTATCTTTGCCTAAAAATTCCCAAATAGAATCACAAAGAGTTGGAAGTGATTAAAAAATGACTGAACAACACACTTCTTTTCCTGTGGATGTTTTTTATTTAAATAAAAGAAGTGAATTAGATTAAATAATAATCATAGCTAGTATTTATTTAATGTTTTAATATATGTAAAACATTTTGTAAATGCTATTTTATTCAAATCTCAAAACTTCACTGTCATGCAGAGCCCTTGCTTTTTATTTGTTGTTCAGTTGATTTGACTCTTAGTGACCCATGCCAGACCCTTCCATCCTTCATTGTCTCCCAAAGTCCAAATTCATGTTCATTGTTTCCAAGACACTATCGATCCATTTCATCTCCTGCCATCCCTTTCTCTTGTGCCTTCAAACTTTCCCCACATCAGAGTTTTGGGTTTTTTTTTTTTGTTTTGTTTTGTTTTTTCGCCCAACCAGTCCCATCTTTCTCATTACGTGACCAAAATATTTAATCTTCAGCTTCAATATTTGACCACCCAGTAAAGAACCTGAATTAATTTTTAAGTATTGACTGATTTGACCTCCCTGCTGTCTCAAAAGTCTTCTCCTGCACAATTCAAAAGCAGCAATTCTGCCGTGCTCAGCTTTCCTTAAAGTCCAGCTCTCTGGTGCCATATATTGCTACCAGAAAAACCAAAGTTTTGATTATACAGACCTTTGTCAGCAAAGTGATGGTTCTGCTTTTTTGGTACAATGTTCAGATCTGCCATAGCTTCCCTTCCAAGCAGTGAGCTTCTTTTAATTTCATGAATACATTTACAGTGATCTTGGAACCCAAGAATATAAAATCTAACACTACTTAAGATTTTGAAAGGTTCATCTTCTATAGTCTCTCCTCTCCAAACATTTATTGCTTCTTTATTTTGTATACATCTTGAAATTACATATTTATGCATACTCTCTCCCCCAATAGACTATAAGTTTCTTAAGCTTTTATTTTATTCTTCATACAGAATATTCACTTACTAAATGCTAGTTAATTGATTGATTCATTGATTCCTAATGTCCTTCTGCAAACATTTTGTTAAGTGAATTTGTCTGTCTTGTATTTAGGCAGAGAATCCCTGGAAAGCTCCTTTGGGAGGGACTAGGAGGAATTGAGAAGGTCCTCTCCCTAGAAATCATGGCAAGGCTGTGAATATTATAAATGCTTACAAAGCCCTGGATAAAGACTAGAAGGGAAGCACAAAGCAAGAAAACAATTTTTTACTGTTAGTGTTTCTGATAAAGCTTGCATATGCAGGGAATTGACTCAAATTTATAAGAATACCAGTTATTCACCAATTGATAAAGGGTCAAAGGTTATGAACAGGCAATTTTCAGATGAAGAAATTAAAGCTATATAGTCATATGAAAAATGCTTTAAATCACTGTGGGTTAGAGAAATGAAAATTAAAACAATACTGAGGCACCACATCACACCTCTCAGATTGGCTAAGATGACAGGAAAATAAAAAATGTCAGAAAAACTGGAATACTAATGCATTGCTGGTGGAATTGTGAATTGATCCAGCAATTCTGGAGAGCAATTTGGAACTCTGCCCAAAGAGCTATAAAACTTTGCATACCCTTTGATCCAGCAGTGTCACTACTGAGTCTGTATCCCAAAGAAATCATAAAAAATGGGAAAGGACATATAGGTACAAAAATATTTATAGCAGTTCTCCTTATAGTGGCAAAGAATTGGAAATTGAAGGGGTTTCCAATCCATTGGAAAATGACTGAACAAATTATGGTATATGAATATAATGGAATACTATTGTTCTATAAGAAATGATGAGCAGGTGGATTTCAGAAAAAAAATTTGGAAAGACTTTCACAAATTGATGCTGAGTGAAGTGATTAGAATGGAGAGAACATTGAACACAGCAACAACAACATTGTGTGATGATCAATTATGATAGACTCAGCTCTTCTCAACAGCACAGTGATCCAAGACAATTCCAACAGATTTGTGATGGAAAATGCCATCCACATCCAAAGAAAGAACTACAGAGATTGAATGCAGATTGAAGCATAGCATTTTCCCATTTTTTGTTCTTGTTTCTTTTCTTTCTTTCTTGTGGTTTTACTCTTTTATTCTGATTTTTCTTTCATAGGGTGAGTAATATGGAAATAGGTTTAAAATGATTGTTCATGTATAATCTATATCAGATTGCTTGCTGGAATGGAGAGGGAAGGAGAGAGGGAGAACAAATCTTATAAAAATGAATGTTGAAAACTATCTTTACATGCAAATAGAAAAACAAAATACTATTAAGTGGGGGGGGGGACTCTGACTGATGGAATTCTTTGTCTCATTTTCCTTTCCCAGAATCTGCCTTTTGAGCAGAGGGAGTTGGCAGTTCTCCTCAGAGCTTTGATTTAAGGATAAAGGATTCAAAACCTTTACCCCCCATTTTATCCTGACCCAAATAATTGGAACAGAGTTCTAGATCAAGGAAGGGGCCCCAGAAGCTACCTCATCCAAGCCCCTCTTTGTCCCTAAGAAGAAAATGAAAGTTAGAAATGTTAGGTGCTGCCCAAATTCAGTAAGCTAACAAAACTCAGAGAAGAGCCTGAAATCCAAGTCCTGTTACACAATCAGTACCAGGATTTATCCTCTCTTACAGATCAATTAACATGAGTCTTGAAGGCAGTTAGATCTTTAGGAAGCTATTAAAAGAGAAGTCTCCCTGGGAGGGAACATTCTCTGGAGCTTGTTGTGAGTTAATACTGCAGCCTAAGTCAGGTACCCTCAGAGATCACCCAGACCCCAATTTGGCTGGGAAAGCAGGCCCCAGGGAAGGCCCCATCTGTTGTGGAAAAGCTTGTAGCTAAGCCCTGGACAACTCCGTTGGCATTCCCTGGGGTACAGGACCATGGGTCAGGCTTGTTAGCGACTTGTAGTTGTCAGAACCGAGGAACAGCAAAAGCTGATGAGAAAAGAAACCCCCTCAAGAGAGGCCTGGAGCCAGGCCCATGTTTCTGGCTCTGACACTAACAGATTACACTGGGCGCACAAAAAGACTTGCTTTGGTTTGCTGCTGGGCCTCCCTCCTATTCCTAACAAATTCAGCTATTCTTCCAGAAATGGAGACAGGAGCCCTGCAGATCAAGGGGGAGGCCTTCAGCTTCTCAGAATTCAGCTCAGAGAGCATCCCCATAAATATTTCAGCTGGGCCCACTTGGTTATTCATGGAACAAAATGAAAGAGAATTATTCAGGTCCCCCCTTGCCTTCTTGGCAGATTAAAGTTAAGTGCTGATGTTTGAGAGACAGGAATGACTGGAGCTAGAGTGCCTTGAAGGCTGGCTGGAGGACTGGGGGTGGGAGGAGGGGCACTGTGACTTAGTAGAACAAGGCCAGCACCTTTGGAAGGAAAAAAAGGCACTTTTACCTCTTTATTATAAAGTAAATTTCCAAATCTGCTTTCCCTTTCTTTATGCCCAGTGTTCTGGGAAACAAAGACAAAAAGATCCTTGGAATTAGGGGTGGAGAACCTGAGTTCAAATCCTAACTGTACCACTAAACTATGTGGGAGATCTGAAATTTAGTTTCCTCAATGGTCAAATGACATGAACAAACAGTTTTCAGATGAAGAAATTAAAACCATTTCTAGTCATATAAAAGGTGTTTTAAATCACTATTGATAAGAGAAATGCAAATTAAGACAACTCTGAGGTACCACTTCACACCTCTCATATTGACTAAGATGACAGAAAAAGATAATGATGAATTTGGGGGGGATGTGGGAAAACTGGGACACTGATACATTGTTGGTGGAGTTGTGAACTGATCCAACTATTCTGGAGAGCAATTTGGAATTATGTCCAAAGGATTATCAAACTGGCATACCCTTTGATCCAGCAGTGTCTCTACAGGGCATATCCCAAATATATCATTAAAAAGGGGAAAGGGACCCACATGTGTAAAAGTGTTTGTTGCAGTCCTTTTTGTAGGACCTGGAAACTGAGTAGATGTCCATCAATAGGAGAATGACTGAATACGGAATATGAATGTTATGGAATATTATTATTCTGTAAGAAACAGAGAGCCCGGCTAAGTGAAGTGAGTAGAACCAAGAGAACACTGTACACAGCAACAAGGTTATATGATGATCAAGTCTGATGAACGTGGCTCTTTTCAGCAATGAGTTGATTCAGGACACTTTCAATGATCTTGTGATGAAGAAAGCCATCTACACCCAGAGAGAGGCCTATGGGAATTGAGTGTGGATCACATTTTCACTCTTTTTGTTTGTTTGTTTGCTTGCATTTTGTTTTCTTTCTCATTTCTTTCCTTTTTGATCTGATTTTTCTTGCGCAACATAATTGTGGAAATATGTATAGAAGAATTGCGCATGTTTAACCTATTGGATTAATTGCTATCTAAAGGGGGATAAGGAGAAGGGAAGGAAAGAAATTTGGAACATGATGTTTTACAACAGTGAATGTTGAAAATTATCTATGAATATGTTTTTAAAATAAGCAACTTTAACAAAAAAAGAAACTCAGTTTCCTCATATGTAAAATTTGACTTGATGGCTTTTGAGACCCCTTCCAATTTTAGATGATTCTGTCATCTAAGGAATCTCATCATGTAGCCTTTTTATAGGATGTGTTGGTACAGAATGATTGGGTTAAATGTTCCCTTCTCGCTGTTGTCTTCCCCAGTCCAAGAAGTTACTGAGCTGATGAGGCAAGATGCTTCCTACTCTCTTATCTCATATATGCAGTTAAGGTGGCTACACAGGAGATTATTTCTCTCTCCTCTCCTCTCCTCTTCTCTTCTTTCTCTGTCTCTCTCTTTATTCTCTGTCTCCGTCTCTTTCTCTTCATTCTCTTCCTCCCTCCCCCTCCCTTTCCTCCCCGTCTCTCTTTCTGTCTCTGTTTCTCTGTCTCTCTCTCTGTCTCTGATTCTCTTTGTCTTATTCTTTTCGTCTCTTTCTCCCTTCTTGTCTCCCTTTCCCTCACGCACACATGCACACACACACGCACACACATACACACACACACACACACACACACACACACACACACACACACCAGTAAAAGAAAACTAAAGAAAAACAGAAATAAACTCTTTCATCCACTAAACAGAAAGACAGTCAGAACCCAGTGGAGGCCGGAAGAAAGTTCCCACCAGGGAAGCCACTACAAATTATGATAAATATTTATATGATTCTTTTTGTTTATACAAGAGGAACAGTAATAACTTTTTGATGGGTAACACTTTGTATTAGTACTGCTAATTATACTGCTATACATTTAGTTCAGGACTAGAATGAAATTCAGGAGAGAAAAAGAAAAAAAAGATTACTACTCCCATCCACATGGCAACTTATTTCTTTTTCTTTTCTTTTTTTACCTCACTTGTTTGACTTCCCATCAGCCTCTTGGTTTTTAGTCTAAGATCACAGGAAGAAAGGCTTTCACTTTTTCAGAAAAGAGATTGCTGCCCAAGGAAAACATAAAACCCATTCTGTATCTAGAACACAGAGAACAAAGGCAGATTCCCAAATGTGCTCAAGATTCTTCTTCTTCCAACCGATAAAGTGCTCCCACCTTTAGCTAAACCTATGTGGACACTGGTAAACAAGCCAAGGAAGGGAAAATACAAAGAAAAATGAAAACAGCAAATACTATAAAGAAATGCTAAGGATGAAGAGAAACCCAAGAAGTAATCTCTGCCAAAAAAGGAATAACTATACAATAACAAATAATGATATTGGGGTTGGGGATCAGGTGGGAAAGGGCCTGGCCACAAGGGCTAGAAGAACTAATAAAGAAATTCTTTTTTTTTTCTTTTTGCTAAGGCAACTAGGGTTAAGTGATTTGCCCAGGATCACACAACTAGGAAGTATTAAGTGTCAGAGGCCAGATTTGAACTAAGGTTTTCCTGACTTCAGCATTAGTGCTCTATCTACTGCACCAACTAGCTGTCCCAAGAAATTCTTAAAAAAGAAATAAGAATTGAAACTAGAACTTCAGAAAAAAATAGAATAACTTAGAATAGGAAGCAAACAATTTCAACCAAGGAATGGTCTCCTTGACAAGTAGGATGGTCAGGATTCAATGATTCCAGGAGAAAATAAGACATATTAGAACAAAATGTTTAATTGAAAAAATATGAAATTATTTAAAAAAACAACTAGGAACATAAGATGAGGAAAGATCCATTAAAAATCACTAGAATCGGGGGGCGGAGCCAAGATGGCGAACTGCAGACAGCGTTCTCTGTGAACTCCTGAGACCTTCCCTCAGACCCAGACAAAGTGAGCCTTCGTACTGGTTTTGGAGTGAGGGCTCCACCAAACATTTGGACTACAACACACTTCTATCAAAAATCTACCTTGAAAAAACTCCAGAGAAGGTTAGCCTCAGGGGAAATCGGCCGCTGGTCGCAATCAGACTCCAGCCGGGGCGGAAGTCAGGGCTGCGATAGAGTGGTGGATTTTAGGCACCCAGGAAGCAGCCCCTGGGAGACGCCTGGGCCACTTTGCTCTGCTTGTGGGCAGGTGCTTTGGCAGATCTGCCTTTGGTAAAGGGTGGATTGAGAGCAGCTGAAAACTTGGTCCTAGTGCAAATCTAGCCCGACCAGCCTCAGACTGGAAGTCAACTCGGCAAACTGCCCCAGGGCAAATACAAATTGTTGCAGTATTTTCTGCTGGTGACCAAAATCCCAACTTTAAATCATGAGCAAGAAGCAAAAGAGAGCTCTCACCATAGAAAGCTTTTACAGAGAAAAAATAGAACAGTCCCCAGATCCTGACATTATGAAAACAATCCCAGATGAAGCCACAAAGGCAGACTTAAGTTGGTCTCCCTTTCAGAAGGCTTACCTGGAAGATTGCATTAAGAATCTCAAAAGAGAGCTATAAGAAGAATGGGGAAATAAATTGAGATCAGTGCAACAGAAATATCAAAAACTGGAAAATAGGACTGGTGAATTGGAAAAAGAAAACAGTTCACTGAAAAAGAAAATTGGTGAATTGGAAAAAAATCACCAATTCACTGGAAAATAAAAATGGTGAACTGAAAAACAAAATTGGTGAATTGGAAAAAGACAACAATTCACTGAAAAATAAAACTGGCAAAATGGAAAAAGAATGCATTGAATCAAGAAATTCAACTGGCCAGCTACAAAAGGAGCTAAAAAAGATAACTGAAGGAAATAATACTTTAAAAATTAAAATTGAACAAATAGAAGTAAATAACTCAATAAGACTTCAAGAATCAGTCAAACAAAAATAAAAAAATGAAAAAATAGAAGAAAATATGAAACATCTCCTAGGAAAAACAACTGACTTGGAAAACAGATCCAGGAGAGACAATTTAAGGATTATCGGACTCCCTGAAAGCCACAATGAAAAAAAGAACCTGGATGCTATCTTCCAGGAAATCATGAAAGAGAATTGCCCTGATGTTTTAGAATCAGAAGGCAAAATTGGCATTGAAAGAATTCACCGATCACCTCCAGAAAGGACCCCAAAATTAAAACCCCAAGGAATATCGTGCCCAAATTTCAGGACTATTGCACCAAGGAAAATATATTGCAAGCAGCTAGAAAGAAACAGTTCAAATACCGAGGAACTGTCATTAGAATTACACAGGATCTGTCAGCTTCCACTTTAAAGGATCAAAGGGCCTGGAATCAGATATTCCGAAAGGCAAAAGAACTTTGGATTACAGCCAAGAATAAGTTATCCAGCTAGAATGAGCATCATCTTCCAGGGAAGAAGATGGTCATTCAATGATACAGGAGAATTTCACCTATTTCTAATGAAAAGACCAGATCTGAACAAAAAATTTGACCTCCAAATAGAGAACTCAAGAGAAGCATAAAAAGGTAAAAAAAGGAAAACTCTTGAGAACTATATTTCTACTATAGGTATCCTTAAAGAATGGCAGTATAATTTGATTTTTCTTTGATAATAATGGAAA
>JAJPUD010000140.1:602557-623260 GCA_023553655.1 Myrmecobius fasciatus
AAATCAAATTATTAGTCTCAAAAATGATAAGGGAGAACTTTCCTCCAATGAAGAGGAAATTAGAGTAATAATTAGGAGTTTCTTTGTCCAACTTTATGCCAATAAATTTGATAATGTAAATGAAATGGAGGAATATCTACAAAAATATAGATTGCCCAGATTAACAGAAGAGGAAATAAATTATTTAAATAGCCCTATTTTGGAAAAAGAAATAGAACAAGCTATTAATCAACTCCCTAAGAAAAAATCTCCAGGGCCAGATGGACTTACATGTGAATTTTACCAAACTTCAAAGAACAATTAATCCCAATACTATATAAACTATTTGAAAAAAATAGGGAAAGAAGGTGTACTACCAAATTCCTTCTATGACACAGATATGGTGCTGATAGCTAAACCAGATAGGGAGAAAACTGACAAAGAAAACTATAGACCCATTTCCCTAATGAATATTGATCCAAAACTTTTAAATAAGATTTTAGCAACAAGATTACAGAAAGTCATCCCCAGGATAATACACCATGACCAAGTAGGATTTATACCAGGAATGCAGGGCTGGTTCAATATTAGGAAAACAATTAGCATAATCAATTATATCAATAACCAAATTAATAAAAACCATATTATTATCTCCATAGATGCAGAAAAAGCCTTTGATAAAATCCAACACCCATTCCTATTAAAAACACTGGAGAGTATAGGAATAAATGGGCTTTTCCTTAAAATGATTAGTAGTATCTACTTAAAACCTTCAGCAAGCATCATATGTAATGGAGTCAAACTAGAACCATTCCCAATAAGATCAGGAGTGAAACAAGGCTGCCCACTGTCACCATTATTATTTAATATTGTCTTGGAAATGCTAGCTTTGGCAGTAAGAGAAGAAAAAGAGATTAAAGGAATTAGAATAGGTAATGAGGAAACCAAATTATCACTCTTTGCAAATGACATGATGATATATGTAGAGAACCCTAAAGACTCAACTAAAAAATTACTAAAAACAATTCACAACTTTAGCAAAGTTGCAGGATACAAAATAAATCCAATAAATCATCAGCATTTTTATATGTTACCAATAAAGTTCAGCAGCAAGAGATACAAAAAAAAATTCCATTCAAAATAACTGTTGATAGTATAAAATATTTGGGAATTTATCTGCCAAGGGATAGTTAGGAACTATACGAACTAAACTACAAAACACTTTCCACACAAATAAAATCAGACCTAGTCAATTAGAAAAACTTAAAATGCTCATGGGTAGGCTGAGCAAATATAATAAAAATGACAATATTACCCAAACTAATTTACTTATTTACTGCCATACCAATCAAACTCCCAAGAAATTATCTTACAGATCTAGAAAAAATAGTAGCAAAGTTCATTTGGAAAAACAAAAGGTCAAGAATTTTGAGGGAATTAATGAAAAAAAAAAGGCTGACGATGGTGGCCTTGCTGTACCAGATCTAAAACTATATTAAAAAGCAGAGATCATCAAAACCATTTGGTACTGGCTAAGAAATAGAGTAGTCGATCAGTGGAATAGGATAGAATCACAAGACAAACTAGGCAATAACTATAGCAATTTATTCTTTGATAAACCCAAAGACCCCAGCTTTTGGGATAAGTATTCACTATTTGACAAAAACTGCTGGGAAAACTGGAAACTAGTGTGGAAGAAATTAGGGTTTGACCCACATCTAACACCACATACCAAGATAAGATCTAAATGGGTTCATGATCTGGATATAAAGAGTGATACTATAAGTGAATTAGAGGAATGTGATATAGTTTACCTCTCAGACCTATGGAGATGGAATAAATTTATGTCCAAAGAAGAACTGGAACTCTTAATTGAAAACCAGATAGATAACTTTGACTATATTAAGTTAAAAAGTTTTTGTACAAACAAAATCAATGCAGACAAGATTAGGAGGGAAGCAATAAATTGGGAAATCATCTTTACATTTAAGGGTTCTGATAAAGGTCTCATCTCTAAAATATATAGAGAATTGTCTCATATTTATAAAAATTCAAGCCATTCTCCAATCAATAAATGGTCAAAGGATATGAACAGACAATTTTCAGAGGATGAAATTAAAACTATTTATAGTCATATGAAAAGGTGCTCCAAATCACTATTGATCAGAGAAATGCAAATCAAGACAACCCTGAGGTACCACTTCACACCTGTCAGAGTGGCTAAAATGACAACAAAAGTTAATGATGAATGTTGCAGGGGTTGTGGGAGGGCTGGGACACTGATGCATTGTTGGTGGAGCTTGAACAGATACAGCCATTCTGGAGAACAATTTGGAGCTACGCTCAAAAAGTTATCAAACTGCATACCCTTTGACCCAGCAGCATTTCTATTGGGCTTATATCCCAAAGAAATCATAAAGGAAGGAAAGGGCCCCACTTGTGCAAGAATGTTTGTGGCAGCCCTTTTTGTGGTGGCTAGAAACTGGAAATTGAATAGATGCCCTTCAATTGGAGAATGGCTGAATAAATTATGGTATATGAATATTATGGAATATTATTGTTCTGTAAGAAATGATCAGCAGGATGATTTCAGAGAGGCTTGGAAAGACTTACATGATCTGATGCTGAGTGAAATGAGCAGAACCAGGAGATCATTATACACGGCAACAACAGTATTATATGACGATAAATTCTGATGGACATGGCTCTCTTCAACAATGAAATGTTTCAAACCACCTCCAATTGTTCACTGAAGAAAGCCATATACACTCAGAGAGAGGGATGTGAAATGTGGACCACAACATAACATTCTCATACTCCTTGATTGATGTTTGCTTACATTGTGTTTCCTTTATCTGATATATTTTTTGTGTAGATAAGATTTTTCTTGCACAACAGTGATAAGTTTGGAAATATGTATACGTATATTCGATTTGCCAATATTTTAACATAATTAACATGTAGTTGATATCCTGCCATCTAGGGGAGGGATGGGGAATTGGGGGGAAAAATTTGTAACAGAAAGCTATGTAAGGGTTATTGTTGAAGAATTACCCACACATATGTTATGCAAATAAAATAAAAAGAAAAGAAAAAAGAAAAAAAAATCCCTAGAATCCCTGAAAACCAGGATCAAACAAGAACCTGGATTCTGTCTTTTAAAAGTATAAAGAAAATAGAAAGCATCATTTCCCAAAGGAGAAGAAAAGGAACGTCAGGCCAGAAGGATTTTTTCACAATGATCTCCTCAAAGAAATCCCAAAGTGAAAACCTCCAGAATTGTCATACTCAAACTCCAGAATTTCTGGGTCAAACAAGTATTGGAAGGGAAAGAAAAATAAAGGGATTGACTATCCTATAAGACAAAAGATAAAAGCTTACTAACCAGAATAATTTACTCTGAAAAACCAAGTCTAGGGTAGGAGATGGGAGACTTTAATAAAAGTGAGAACATCAACATTCCTGGTGAAAAGGTGAAAAGAAAAAAAAATAGAGTAAAAAATATTCAGAATGTGAATAAATAAGCCAGAGAAAGCTAGAAAGGTCATTGTTGCTTAGTTATTTATCAATTTGTATCTGATTTTTGACCTCATTTGGGTTTTTCTTGGCAAAAATACTAGAGGGTTTGTCATTTTCTTCTCCAGCTCATTTTACAGAGGAGGAAACTAAGGCAAACAGGGTGAAGTGACTTGCCAGGGTCAGCTAACAAGTATCTGAGATCAGATTTGAACTCAGATATTCCTGACTTCAGGCCTGACATTCTAGGCACTATGGCCTAGCTGCACCAATATATATGATAATCTTACATATACATAATTGTTTCCATATGGTCTTCCCCATTAAAACATGATTTCCTTGAGGGCAGGAACTGTCTTTGCCTTTCTTTGTATCCACAGCACTTGACCAGTGATAGGCTCATAGTAAGTACTTAATAAATACTTGTTTAATCATTGATTATAGAAAAGGGTGTAATATTATTATTAGGCCTCTACGTCAGAGAATGGAAAAAGAAGAAAATGGCTTGTGTACAAAACTATAGCAACTTTTTGTTTTGACAAACAACTAGAGAATAAAGGGATGCCTTTCAACTGAGGAATTGCTCTGCTATATGAAAGTCGTGGGATAGTTTTGTACCTTAAGAAATAATAAAAGGGGTGGCTTTAGAGAAGATTTTTTTTTGAATTGATGTAGAGTGAAGTGAGAACAGCAGGAGAAAAATCAGTATGATAACAATGCTGAAAAAATACAACTTTAAATGTCTAAAACAATCTGTTCAGCAAAATGATGGTCATGATGCCAAAGAATTGAAGGTAATGGAATACCCTAGCACTCTTTAAGATAATAAAGTCAAGATGCAGAAGAAGTATCTTTTTGGACATTGTTAATGTGGGATATGATTTGCTTGATTATGTGTATTTGTTGCAAAGATTTTGTTTTAGTTTTTATTTTTCTTCCCCAATTTTGGGGGCAGGTGTGAGTGTGAAAGGGAGATAGGAAGAGCCTTGTTTTGAGAAAAAAGTGGAAGAAAAACCAGAATTAATGCAAATAAGAACTAAAACTTTAAAAATTATGTTAAACTTAATATCTGTGTAAAAAGAAAAGAAAGATCTACATAATAAAGTTTTCTATTTTTATATATAATCTTCCTCTATTCCTCAATGGATATGGAAATGTCAATTTTACTTGGTTCTTGTTAGGTTCAGAATAAAAATAAGTAGGAAAAAAAGATGAAATATATGTAGAAAAATATTTATATCAATATTTTTGTGGTAGCAAAGAACTAGAAATAAAGGAAACAACCATGTACTAGAATTATGTAATAGAACAACCAATGTAATCGAATTGTGTTCTTGTTATTCATCCTTAGTTTTTGAAGAGGACCAGTGACATCATGGGTACATATTTTGACTTGCTCATGAATTGGATTTAAGTGAGGTAGGGTTGCACAAGCAGTCAATCTCTCTTTTCCTAAAATGATTGAAGTCCAGTAGTCAGGACTGGGTGATGGCTGAGGATGATAAGATGGCCTTAGCATCTCCAATGTGCAACCACATTCTAAGTATCTGCCTCAGTGGCCTTCGAATCAAATTGTTCTCATCTGCTCATTCTTTTGGGGGATGTCTTCAGATGCTTGATATCCCCCTAATTCATCAATGGCTTTGAGCCCCCTTAGTTACTCTCAACCTAGTTTAGTCCATCTGCCAAGAGAGTTTTACTGGGCTGTGGCTGCTACATGTTATAGCTTCTTGGAACCACATGCGAGACTTGGGTAAAAGCTAGACACCAAAAGTGGATAAGCAGACCTGAAAAGGGATTAGCAAACTCTCACAAAAGAGGTGCTCATCCTTCCTGAACACTCCATATAACCATATTGTGTTGTAACAAATGATAAGAGGGATAGCTTTAAAGAAACCTAGAAAATTTGTATGAACTGATGCAGAGGAAAGTGAGCAGAACCAGAGAAAATTTCTATAATAATGATAACGATGTAAAAGAAAAAAAAAAACTTGGAATTCTTCGGAACATCGATCAGTGCAGTGAATAATCTTGTCACCAGGTGATTGATGATAAGTAGACGTACACAATGAGACAATTAATTATATTGTGATCTATAGTCAACATGGAGATCTCTTGCTTTAGATGCTCATTTGTTATAAAGGAGGATATTGAGGGATTTTTTTTTTGGAAGAAGAGAAAAGTTATGAGTGAAAGAGAATAGTAATGGTGATGTACTAATCCTCCTCACCCCCTCCCCATCAATTACACAATTACAAAATACATAGAAGAGAGAAGAAAGTTGAGAGATAGAAACAAGCAGTCCAGTAGCAGATTTATCATGTAAAATTTAGTATATACATTAAAAACAAGCTGTACATAAGAGATTCATGACTTCATAGAAAATTCTCTTTTTCTGTTATTTGTATATGGAAATGATCGTGTCTGTTGCTGTCTTTCAAACTATAATGAAAAAATATAAAAAAAACTTTTGATGCCTGACAGAGAAATGACAGCATGCAAAAATAATTACTTGCATTTATCATCACACATTAGTTTGCAAAGCACTTTGCACATGTTATTAGTTCCTAAACCACAACCTACCTCTCTGCCTACCTACCCTATGAGCACATTGATCATATCTTCCTTTATGTTAACCAATGAGGTTCAACATGTTGGAACCTTCTCATTCTTGTGACAGAGGAAGTTGCAATCTCATTTAGAAACCTAACCCAAAGTCTGCTTTCCTTCTCTAAAATTCAGCCTTTTCTGAACGTTCCATGGATATTAATAGAGCACATGGACTTTCTTGGTCTTACTCTGCAACTGACCCCTTTTTTCCTGGTCATAGATTAATCATTGCAGCATCAGTTTGTAATAGAAGGAAGACTGACAGTCATCTAGTCCTATATCCTCATTTTACAAAAGAGAAAACTGAGACACAGAGAGGAAGTGATGTGGCTGACAAACAGTATTGAAAGTTTTCCTGACTCCATGTTGCCTTTTTCTTTTTTTCCACTGACCATTATGCTTTCATACTGCTTATTCCATATAATTCTTTATTTAAAGTATATACTGCTCACAGCCACTATAAATCTTTCCTCTGTTCTTTGGGAGATGCTCGATTTCAGTGATTTAGATATTGTAATATTCTATGACACAACTTCATAGTAGTCTCTGGAAGAATATTGGTATTAACCAATTGATCCATCAATCAGAAAATATTTATCAAATGTCAGGCACATTATTAGCACTGGGATACCAATTCAACAAATGAAATAATCTTTCTTCTCAAGGAACCACTCCCCTCAAAATACTATTTAAAAAAAGATTAATTATTATTTCAGGAATTAATTATTATTAATTCAGGCTTGGGATCTTTAATGGAATTCATTCTTTCAAAGACAATCCAGCAATCCAGCCTCCCCTTTACCTCCTATTCCATTTTGGGTCCAACTCATTGTACATTTTTGTGTCTGTTCAAGATATTTGTACTGATGGACCAACCCTTTGCTTGCCAATCCAACTTATTGCATAGAATAGGCAATAAATGCTCATCATCTACTTGCTTTTTTTTTCTTTTTTGTGTGTAAATTGCTAGGTCAGACAGACTATTCTGAGTGATTATTAATTTCATTTAGGAGGCTCCAGAGTGTCCAGTACTTGAAACAATAAATGCCAATGTCAAACGCAAGCTAGAACCTCACCATGCCTCCTGAGCTCAGGCTCATGTTGAATGTCCTCCATGACAATAATAGATGCCTTTGGCAAGCATGTCTTCCTATTTTCCAGTCCCAGACTACCTGATCTTTTCTTTAGTCTTCTACCCCAATCTATTTGCCTGGCACTCTGTCAAAGCATGGATACTATAGGCCTCTTCCTCTGAGTATTGAAAATAAATCAATACTACCATTGCTTCTAGAAAAAAAAAACAAAAAAAACATGACAATTGTCTCCCCTCTGCTTCCACTCATAAACCTTTTGACTTCCCAGACCAAAACAATTCTCCTTAGCTCCCACTTCCTTTATGTGTTGTCTTGCCTCTTAATAGAGATATCTTTGTTCAACAGCCTTCTGATCACTAATGAATGAAATGCATTTTAGAAACACTTAATATATTCCAAAAACACCATCCTAAGTTCTTCTAGGCCAAGGATTGTCTTGCTTTTACTATTTGTATTTCCAGAACTTAGAACAGTGTTTTTGGAACATATTAAGTGTTTCTAAAATGCTTTTGTTCATTGGTTATCAGAGGGTTGTTGAACAAAGTTATCTCTATTATTTTCTCTTTTCAGGAATTTATCATGATTTTGACATATGCGTGAGAGCACTGTTGAAAGGAATCATTTAAGATGGTCTTTTGTTCCATTGAATCGAAGTTTTTATTTTAATACCCAACAAATTAGACCAATGGATTTATGTATTATCTATGTATTTCAACCAATTAGGTAAATGTTAATATATGATCTGCTCTATATTATCACTTGCAAAAGTCTACCTATTCCTTGCTCATACTTTATTCAAGGATATCTTCAATGCATGGGCAGACTATTCACTTAAAAATTTTACAGAGATAAACAGTAGGTATCCAAGTTAGTAATTACTAATATCCTCTTCTTTGCCTTTTTTCAGTAATAATAAGTCGGAGTTTATTTCCATACTTTCAGAATCTTCCTCTCTTTCACATAGCTTGAGAATAAATCCCTCAACACTCTCAAAATTATTTTACTTCCACGGCAGACTTCCTTTATGTATAATTAGTCTATTCTAGTACCTTTTCTCATATTTACTCTCTTAAATATTTCCAGCACTGTGATAATAGTCTTTGATAAAAAAAATTATTGCAAAAAATCTAAAGATCTTTTCCATTTTTATCTGTTTACAATCCTTTCAGTTTCAACTATAAATGTACCTTGAATGACTTGGTTTAGTTCTCTTAGACTAGGCTTTCTTTAAGCTCATCATCCCCTTAACTACACTTCCGTGCTTTATAAGGTGATAAGGCTCAGAAAAATTGTCTTTGAAAAGTTTTTCAATGACAGCTACTAAGTATTACCTTCATTTCAAAAATGAAGACACAGACTCAGAAAGATTAAGTGAATGTAGCAAAGTGAGTGCCCAGCTGGTCATCAATAAAGATAGGACCTGAATTCAGTCCTTGCTTGACTGTCACTGTATCAGTGATTTCACCCTGTCCTTCTGAAAGAATGGAACTTTTCTAAAATTATGTTTAGTGATTATTTGAGACATTGTAAATTGAGTGTTTCTTTTTCCCCTTCATTTACTTCCCCTTTTATTAAAGAAACATTTCAAGGACTGTTTATAATTGGTTTTCTTCATGATTACACCTGTTGGGGATTGCCAGAAAAGTAAGAGAAAGTACAATGAGGATAGTGAGCAGGTGGATTTGTTTGCACTATGTTTCCATTGTAGTTAGGACTTAATACACTCCAGAAAGCTTAGATTCCATGGTGAAGAAACCAATTACATTTCAGAACATTTTTAGTGCTCCAAGACTCTGAGCTAAGGAAGTACTGTCACCATGGCAGCTGATGGCAATTTGTCTCTTAGGATCTGAGATTTCATAAGTTGTGGATTTCATCCATCGTCACAGGTCATAACACTTCCCTTCTTCCCCCCATGACTTAGTAAATGATCTTCCTAAGCTCCTGTGGCTGAAAAATTCATCACCTGATGGCCAACCATAAGAAAATAGTAAATTGCTGTCTGACTTTGTGGTAACTAATAGTAAATACATTAATAAGAGCAAGTGATGGGTCAGAAAAATAATAGTCTCTGAAATTAATCAACTCTCATATATTAAAGTCATACTATTTGCCAGACACTATGCAAGACATTGATGCAGAAATTGTTTTGCTTTTATCTTTGAACTCAGTTTCTATATAAGTATTTTTAAAATTTTTATTTGTTTGTTTCTATTTTTTAAATTTTAAATTACATTTTGTTTTGTTTTATTTTCAAAGATCAGTTTTTCTCCTCGCTCTTTCACTTCCCCCTTCCCCCTTCCCCTTTGAGAAAGCAAGAAAACAAGATCCCTGTAATATATGTTGATATAGTCAAGCAAAACAAATTTGTCATTGGCCGTGTAGGAAAAAAATGAAGTAATCTGGGCTCTGCATCTATCTCCTCCCTGTCAGGAGGTTGAGAGCATGAGTCCTCAGGTATTTTAATTGATTATTGTGTTGATTAGAGTTCCTAAGTTTTCTTCCTTCCTCCTTCCACCCTTCCTTCCTTCCTTTTTTCCTTTAAAAAAAAAAAAAGGATATGTGTGTGTGTGAATGGTGTAGTTTTAGTCAAGATCCATTTTCTCACCTTACCTCAGCCCCTTCTTCCCCAATCATAAGAAAACAAAATTCATTACCCACATATAGAATCAGCGTTCTGTGTCTTAAAAATAGTACATAGTCATATCTTAAAAAATTGTTTCTTTCTGCACTCTGAGTTCTTCACTAGTCTATCAGAATGTGAATAACATGTTTAATCATTAGTTCTGTGGAGTCCTGTTGAGTCATTATGCTGATAAGAGTTTAGCACAATAATATTCCACCACATTTATATATTATAGCTTATTTATCCATTCCCCAATTCATGAACACCCCTTCATATCCCTATTCTTTGCTACCTCAAAAATATCCATAAATATATTTGTATACTGTTAGGATTTGTTTTTCTTAAGATGAAGCCCTCTCTTAGTCTACTCTCCTTCTAATATCCCCTTCCCTTTCTCCCGTTTCCCTCCTATTTCACTGTTGAGTGAAATGTATTTCTTTATCCAACTGTGTCTGTGTGTATATTCTTCCTTCTTCTGACAATTCAGATAAGATTGAGGTTCAAGCATTAACCACTCACCTCTATCTTGTCCTCTTTGTGTAGATTATTTACTTGTGTACCCTGATTATGTGAAATAATTTCCCCTGACCTTGCTTTCCCTTTAACTCTCCCCCTCACCATAGTATGTTCCTCTTCCACTCTCATTTGAGTCATTTCTTATGATCATCCAGACATAAAAGAATCATTCTATCTGAGGCTTTTTGAATAGGTGTGACAAATGAGACATGACTCATGTTTGGCAGAGAAAATGCTGAATATAATACCATGTAAGGGATTGAATTGGTTCCAGAGATATTCTTGGGAGAAACACATGGACAGAGAACCCTTTAAAGTAGAGAAAGAGAAAAATTTTGGAAAGAAGAACATTCATTGGAAGTTGACCAGTGTATGTCCTGGACTTGCTTAAAATTCTACAGCCTGCTTAGAATGAACCTCCTCTGGGGTGAAAAGATTTTCTGTTTGAGTTTAAATCTCTTCTTACTCCCAGTTGAAAAACTCATTTATTCCTATATATTGATTGATATATTTTAATATGTAAAGCTTCTTTTGTTTACTGTTTTCCTTAAGATAAATGACTTTATTCTATTTCCTTTTTTTTCCAATGATCTTTTATATAACCTTAATTTGGTGGGAAAGAGCTAAGTTGGTGGGAATCTCTTATTTAAGGGCAACCAGGCTTTTGCTCTGAACCTATCATCCCCTAGACCAAAGATACTTGATTTCTTGCCCAATATTCTTTCAATATTCAGACTGGAAAAAAAGAATATTCAGCTTTAGTGGTGCTCCCAAAGCTTGTTTGCTCTTACTCATCAACTAGTACTCTGATAATATACTTTCCATCCTTATCCTCTCAGTAGAGGTACATTGAACCTCAGATCATTTCAATCCATGACATTTGCTAACCACATATAGACAGTTACACAATCCCCATATACATATCTAATTTGTGGGTGTAGTATACATGTAACATGTAAGAGTTAGTCCATCAATTTTATACTAATTTATAGTTTCAAGAATTTGCTTTTTAAATAGTGTTGGAATGGGGTTTTTTGTTGTTGTTGTTTTTGCCATAGTTCTGTTCTGTGCCTAGCATCCATTCCTGGAATATACGAGCAGTTTTATAAATGCTTGTTGATTGATTAAGGACATTGAAACCCAGAGAAATAAAGCAAATGATTTATTGATACAGAAACATAAGTGAAACAAGTCATAACAACTGGTCAAGATAAAGACTGGGGCAAGATATTGCTTTTGATCAACATCTGTTTAAGAACGAAAAAAGTGAAGTGAGATCCAGGAGAAAAGTAGAATAAAAACATTCAGCAATGCTCTACTTCAAATCCCAGAGCTTTATATCGACTGCTACCAAAGGAACGTTCCTTCAACCATATAGATTCTGGATATTCCCATGATATTCTGAAAGTATATAGCATAGCCATCCATGACACTGATGGACAGACAAAAAGAAAGAACCATGCTTATTAATAAATACTTATTAATATACTGATTGGATTCATAATAAAATTTAAGTAGATGTGATTTATTTTTTTCTGAGGCAATTGGGGTGAAGTGACTTCCCAGGATCACACAGCTAGGAAGTATTAAGTATCAGAGATCACATTTGAACTGACTTCAGGACTGGTGCTCTATCCACCGCACCACCTAGCTGCCCCTAGGTGTGATTTATTTAGATGTTCATTGGTAGGTTTTAGATGGATGATGAAAAAAACTTTCCTGCCTTTTCCCTGTTCAATAATTTTTAGTCATGTCTAATTTGAGTTTTCTTGGCAGAGATACTAGAGTGGTTTGCCATTTCCTTCTCCAGCTCGTTTTACAGTTGAGGAAACTGAGGCAAACTGAGTTAAGTGACTTGTCCAGAATCACACACCTCGTAAGTGTTTGAGGTCACATTTGAACTCAGGTTTTCCTGACTCCACACCTGGCTCTTTATCCACTGTATCACCTAGCTGCCCTACTCCCAGGCAGAAAGATATGAAAGAGTTTTTCCTGTTTATAAAACATGATGAAATCTCTGAAATATTCATTGGTACCTTGGAGAGGGCAGTGCAAATGCAGTAATTCACTTCAATTCAACAAGCATTTATTAAGTACTTGCTAAGGGCAAGGCTTTTTGCTAAGTATTAGGAATAAAATGGTAAGTAAAGAATAGTTCCTCTCTAGGATCTCACCATCTAGTAGAGAAGATAATGCATATAAACAAGTTGCAATAAAAATAATCAATTTAAATTTAAATTTTCTTCATTATTATGAACATAACAAACATCAACCAATGAACATCTTGCCTAACAAAGGAACACAAAAGGAAACTGTGCTATGTTTTCTTGTGCCTTGGAGCCACTCTCAGATAGCTGAGCAAGACCACACAGAAAAGTGGAAGGAAGTTTGGAAAGGCTCACGGACACACTCAGTGGACAACACCAACAAAAACTTGCATGCCCTAAAAGTTCACAGTGACAATGTCCTCTTAAAATTCTTCTTTCTATATTGTAATGTTCACATTGTCAATGTTCATTGACTTTTTTTTGGGGGGGGGGTAAAAGTGGACATTTATTATGATCAGTGTATTCAGTAAGATAATGGTCCCAGCCAAAGTATAAATATTGGTCACAACCACAAAGCTTAATCCAGTCAAGCATATTTCTGTCCTTTGGATTTCTAACCAAAATCCTTTTCGATGCCTCCTGACATTTTACTTCTGATGTTTCATGCTCATGTGACTTTGACCAAGTCAAACCACGTGGATGACCCTCAATTTCTTTTTCTATAAACTGGCTTTATGGTCTCTGATGTCTCTCCCAGCTCTAGATACATGAGCTTGTGATCTGACTTTAAAGCTTATTTATCATGCTATGTGTCTGAACTTGGATAAGTAATTTTTCCTCTATGATCCTTGGTTTCTTCATGTATAAAAGGAGTCCTTTGGATTAGATGGGCACCAGGTTCTTCTGTAGCTCTAGACCTGTGACCCTTTTCATCAGTGAGTTGAGCTATGTCCAAGATACTGGTGGGGGAAGCAGGAAGGTCTGATGGTGTGTGCTTATTTGGGGGTGGCTAGAATCTGAGGATTATCTTTGCATCCAGTATCCTGGCTTGCCTATTCTTGGCCTGCCTTTCAATTAGCTACCACCTGCTCAAGAAACACCTTCCTACATGAGTGTTCCCAGCCCATGTAGGTTTCTGGCTTCTCCTGGCTCAGGGCCAGGATTTTTGTTGGCAAGCATCAATACCTGTGTGATCTCTAGAAATAAGACTGTTCCACCTGCTTGTAACATGACAGCTCTTCAGGATGAACTATTGCTGCCTGCAAGATATCTGATGCTGTGGCTTGTTCCATCTCCCCTACAATCAAGAGCTTGTTCTGGGCTGGAGCAGGGCTCCCAATCTCATCCCATTTCATCTCATGATGGTAGGGCCAGGTGGAGAAAACATTTTCTCCAACTTTTAAGGCAAAAAGAAAAAAGGGAGGGACATAAATATAAATATACCACATAACAAAAAATATAACACAAATACATTATAATACATACAAACATATATATGACATGCACGTAACACATATAAACATTATCCATAAGGCACACATATGTATAAATGCAGGTATATCTCTGTGTGGATATTTATTATTATTATTATTATTATATACACAGAATTAACTGATTTAGAGCTAAAAATAATAAGCATCAGAGCTAGGATTTGAACTCAAATCTTCGGACTCTATAGTCAGTCCTCTTTCCCCTGGGCAATATCTCTCTTTTATTGTCTTGGATCAATCAGATATCTCCCAGGAGAAACATATTTACTAGTTTCTTATATCTGCTGTATTCCTTGAGGTATCTTTAAAAACATTTTTAATTAAAGTTTTGTATTTACAAAATAGATACATGGGCAATTTTCTTTTCTTCTTTTTTTATTAAAGCTTTTTATTTACAAAACATGCATGAGCAATTTTTCAGCATTGACCCTTGCAAAATCTTGAGTTCAAAATTTTCCTTTCCTTCTCCCTAACCCCTCCCCTAGATGGCAGGTAATCCAATGCATATTAAATATGTTGAAATATATGTTAAAAACATGGATAATTTTCAACAATCACCTTTATAAAACCTTATGTTCTAATTTTTTCCATCCTTCCTCTACCCCTAGATGGCAAGTGATCCAAGATTTGTTAAACTTATGCAATTTCTTTATTCTTTAAGGTATCTTGATATGATACAAAGCACACTAGACTTAAAGCTACAGGAGCTGCATCTGAATTCCGGTAATATCAGAATATAGTACACATTATAACATAACTCAGAGTCACCCAACATTTCTAAACCTCAGTTTCCCTATCTGTGAAATAGAAGTTGGACACATATATAGATTTCTAAGGGTTCCTCTTACCTCTAAATCTGTGATCTCTGCAATACTGGGTAAGTCACTCCCTCTCTTTAGACCTCACTTTCCTAATTTAGAAAATGGGAAGAAGTATGGAATAGTTAATCCTTTTACCTCTAACTATCCTAAAAAGAGACCTTGTTTACCTTGAATAAGTCAATTGACCTCTGTTTTCTCCCCTATAAAGTGAAGGATTGTACTGGATAGCATCCCATGATTCTCACTGCTCTACCCATTTAACCTTCCATAGGGCTGGGCATGAAGCAAAAGCCTGCATGATCAGGCACAGGCAACAGGGCAGCAATAGACTGGGCATTGAGAGAGGAATGCCTGCTATTCCAGCTTTATTGGTTTAGATATCTACTCCGAAAGCTTCTATTCCTCTGCCCCAGAAAGGAGCTGGAAAAAGTGAATTCAGAATCCATCTATATGCCGTAGTCTTGGGCTGGTGCTTTTCTTTATTCTTTGACTGGATAGACCAAACCATGGCCTACCTCCCATCCTTCTACAAGTCCAAACTATTGTTAGAAGAACCATTAATTCAAAAGTGTACAAAAGTTCCTACTGAATTGATTCATTTTATAAACCTTTGCAGAAATCCTTGACTGGCTAAAAGCCATCCAGCATAACAAAAGCATCATTACCAAGAAGCTGATGGATATGGAGACCTGATACCTCTATTTCCTCCTATTAACTCAAAGGTAAAGAGCATGGGGCCTTCTTTTCTAAGGGCCCAAAGCATTATTAGACCCAAGTTGAAAACTGACACACATGGAACTTGTTAGCAAATAAGCAACCTGGTCTATTGTAATCCCTTTATGTGTACAAACGCCTAGATTAGAGACACTTGAAAGCAAGATGAAGTAAATCTGTCTTGAAGGAGTTATACAATAAACATATCACAGATATTGGGATATTACTTTGAGATAAGCATACAGTGATGGAAGGAATCTTGTTCAATGCCCTTCATTAGATAGGGAGGAAACTGAGGCATATATAGTATAGGTGACTTGCCCAAGGTCACACAAGAATAGAATTTGAACTGAGGTCCCCTGACTTCAAAGACAAAATTCTTTCCACCATATCTTATTTTCACAGGTATGACTAGAGGTGATTTTTTTTTCTTTTGCTAAGGCAATTGGAGTTAAGTAACTTGCCTAGAGTCACACAGCTAGGAAGTGTTAAGTGACTGAGGTCAGATTTGAACTCAGGTCTTCCTGACTTCAGGGCTAGTACTAAAGGTGAAATTCTTAACCAAAAAATGGGAGGACAGAGACAATTACAGAAAGTAGACTACACCACAAAAGCAATCCTCAAAAGTACTGGGTTCACCCTTTCCTTCTCCATTAAAGGTTCTAGGCCCATATTTGAAAGGACCAGCTTCAGTCCTGGAAAAGACAGCTTTTTAGAGAGTTCCTTTTTCATGTTTTTTGGCTCCACAGCCTTACTCCAGAAGCTGGGAGAAATTACTTAAATCTCAGGTTTGGTTCATAGGTAAAGTCTATCTAGAAATCGGAGAGTAGAAATGTATACAGTCTAAATTGAATATAGGATAGCTATTTATTTCCTCCATATGCACAGAAATGCCATATAGAAAATATTCATATGCACAATGACTGGAAATTTAAACATGTCACAATAACTTATAACTACTATTATTATCTCTGAGTTTATGGTTTAAATAGTAGAACAGGAAGCAATTTTCACAACTGCTAAATTAATATTTCATGTATAGTAATAGCCAGAATCTCTAAAGTGCTTTAAGGTTTGCAAATATTTATAAATATTATCTCTTTACTCTTCACAACAATTCTGGGAGGAAGGTGTTATTATTATTTTTATTTTTGCAAATGAAGAAACAGAGGCACAGAGGGGTTATGCGACTTTCCCAGGCTCCAGGGTCCTACATCTGTTAAGTCCAAGGCTAAAGCCCTTCCTCACTCCAAATTCAATACTTTGTACTCTGTTTACTATGCCACCCAGTGGCTTCCATATTACCTTAATTCTACTAAGTGAGATAGACAGGTGAAGCTTTCTCAAGAAGTCTATGAGAAGGGGCAGCTAGGTGGCACAGTGGATAAAGCACTAGGCCTGAAGTCAGGAGGACCTGAGTTCAAATCTGGTCTCAGACACTTAACATTCCTTAGCTGTGTGACCCTGGGCAAGTCACTTAAACATAATTGCTTCATCAAAAAGCAAAAAAAAAAAAAAAAGTCTATGAGACCAGGCCTAAGTCATGGGATCCTTATTCCCAGAGCCAGAAGATCAGGCCTTGGACCCTGGATTGCAGGAAGTTACATAATCTCTAGATTTAGAGGTCTCTAAAAGTTAAGAACCTAGGTCAGTTACAGGAAGTGACAGGAAGTGATGTGACCCACAGGAAGCAGGCAATATTGGTGACCATTGGT
Organism: Myrmecobius fasciatus; assembly: GCA_023553655.1. Taxonomy (NCBI): domain Eukaryota; kingdom Metazoa; phylum Chordata; class Mammalia; order Dasyuromorphia; family Myrmecobiidae; genus Myrmecobius; species Myrmecobius fasciatus. Next base: position 619,687 of record JAJPUD010000140.1, read on the forward strand.
CAATGATGGTTACTTCCTTTTACTCTATCCAATGAAAAGGCTTGGGTCTTTTGCTACTTAACCCTTTTACTACTTCCTGTTGGTCAGATCCATGAGCACATGTTGAGAGCTGAGAGACCTCCTGGGTGTGTTTGGGCCTCTCCCTACAGAGACTAAATAAATACTTTCTCTTTGTACTTGAAGATGTCTCTGATCACTTAATTTGGGGAAGGCGTCTAGCACCCGTCCCACACAGCACTATCCAAACAATTCCTTACAAGTGTTGTGTCTTTGGGTGATCCAGGCTATAATCTGGTCTCCTTCTACTGGTGATACTCCACAATATGGAAACTCCTCTTTGTGCTGGTCAGTTCCACCCAAAGGACACAGGAACTATGGCCTCTTAAACTCAGGAGGCTGCCTCCAAGGTTGGACATGACCATATTAGGGTCATATTAGGATATTAGGATATCATTTTAGGATAATTATTTGGCTACTTGTGGTCAGGAAATAAGCAAAATGCATAAAAGGGATATATGGAACCCAAAATATGTGTTCTAGTTTATATGAAAGAAAGCTACTTGCCACATGTTTTAGAGGCAAAGGAAGAAAGTGAGCTGACAGCTGCCTTTCCTTTTTAACTGATGCACTTAAACGAAGTTGTCCACTAGGGGAAAATTCTTTGTGTCAAATATCTCTGACGTAAGTCTGATGGCAAAGAGATATAAGCAGCATGACAAAATGAATAGAGAGATGGCTTTAAAGTTAGGAAGATCTGAGTTCAAATCCCTCTGACATATTTTGGCTGACTGGGATTGGAAAGTCATGTCAACTCTGTAACCTAGGCAACTTCATTAGTGTATAAATTGCAGAAGTGCTAGCTATATTAGTAGAAGGAATTTCCTCACCTGGAAGTTTCATATATTGATGAAAGGCCAGCTTTGATCTCTATGCTTCTCCTATTCAATAGACAAAATATATTAAATTAAATTAAAATATGGACAAACATATTAAATTTTTTTAAAAAGCTTCCTCAAATATATGTGGTCAAATGATGTGAGCAAATAGTTCTCAAAAGACTTGCAAAATATTTATAACAAAATAAAATAATTATCCAAATCACTAAAAACAAGGGAAGGCCAATTAAAAATCCTTTGAGGTCTTACTAGATACTCAGCTAATTGGAAAATTCAGAAGATGAAGATGGACAAAGTTGGAAGGACTATGGAAATATGGACATACACAAGCATTGTTGATTGAACTGTGAATTGGCCCAACTCCCTGGAAAATAATTTAGAATTATGTGAAAAATGTGACAAAAATATCTCTGCTCTTTGACCCAGAGGACCTATACCAGACACATATACCCTCAAGAGGTTAAAAATAAAAGTCTCAAAATAAATCAAAATACATATAGTTATAGTGTGTGAATGCTAAGAAATTAAAATAAATTCCATTGAATGGTAAATGATTAAACTGTATTATATGAATGTAATTGGTAATTACTGAACCATAAGAAATAATGAATGATGGAAATTGAGAAGAACAAAAAGGCTTATTTGGATATGGATTTAAAGGTAAGTAAGATCATGAAAGCAATTACTATACAAATACTATTGGTAAGACGTTATTACAATGTAAATGAAAAGAATAAAAATCATATAACCAAGGTTATATGTTGGAGAATTATAAGGATCAAACTTGGATCCAAAGAAGAGATATGAGATGACAGATAAGTAATATATTGGGGAAATGCTAGCTCACACAGACAAAGCTTTTTGAAAATTATTTATTTCATTAAATATTTCCCAATTACATCTAAAAAAATTTAACATTCATTTAAAAAAATACTGAGTTCCAAATTCTTTCCTTCCCACTGCTCCTCTCTCTTTTTTTTGAGAAGGTAAACAATTTTATACATATTGCTATTATTCAGCTATTTCAGCTGTGTCCAGCTCTTCATGGGCTCATTTAAAGTTTTCTTGTCAGAGATACTAGATGTTCACCATTTCCTTTTGCAGCTCATTTTGAAGATGAGGAACTGAAGCAAATAGAACTAAATGATTTGTCTAGAGTCATGTGGTTAGTAAGTGTCTGAGGCCAGATTTGAACTCAGGAAGACAAGTCATCCTGACTCTGGGCTCAGCAATCTATCCACTGAAACACCCAGTTATACATATATAACACCATGCAAAATATATTTCCATATTAATTATCTTGCAAAAGAAAACAGACAAAAAAACAAGAAAAGTGAAAGTTTAAAAATATGTATCTCAGTCTGCATTCAGAGTTCATCAGTTCTTTCTCTAAAGGAGAGTAGCATTTTTTTATGTGTTCTTTGGAATTGTTTTGGATCAGTGTTTTGATTAGAGTAGCTAAATCTTTCATAATTATTTACTATTAACATATTGTTATTACTGTATATAATGATTTTCTACTTCTGCTCACTTCACATCATCCATAAATATCTTCCCAGATTTTTTAGAAAGCATCTTGCTTATCATTTCTTATAATATGATAGTATTCCATTACAATCATAATCTCTGTCTCTTGTTGGGTCATAAAATCTTTTCATATTTGTAAATCTTGCAGGTATATTTTTCTCTGCTCTCATTTGCTTATGATAAGACCCTTTATGTCTAAATCATTTATCCATTTTGACCTCTGTCAAAATGTACGTGCTATCAATTTTGGTATATGCTATGAGATGTTAGTATATGCAGAATGCATGGAGTCAGCTAGATTATGCTTATTTCCCTTTCCTCATTTCATAGGAGTTTTTCCATTCTTCTTGTTATCTTTCATTCATTGTTTCTCACATTGCAGTAATACCTCATTACATTCAGATAACACAGTTTAGCCATTCACCATCTATTTTAGCACAATTTCTTAGCACTCTCAAAAATACAGCTATATGTATATTGATGTATTGGAGACCCTTTTATTATTAGCCTCTTGGGTCCTTGAAGATCAACTCCTCACACTGTATTCCAAAACAAGGTTAAAATGAATTAATTTTTTAGACTTAAAGGGTAGAAATGGAAAGAAACCTTATTGCCACTCACAAGGGGAGAAGGAAGACAGCCGCTAGAGGGAACAATCTCTCTGTGTAGCCTACTTCCTCACAGTAAACAGCACACAGTTGGGGAGAGGAGCAAGAAATACTCTTGTTAAAAGCCCAGAGTCCCTCAGAACAGAAATTTTATAGAATTTTACATAAAGAGCCAGTCTGATATCAATGGAAGATTGCCCTGTTAACTATAGGACTAGAAAAGTGAGTACATTTTCTAAATTATCTAAAAAGGATTGAGAAATGAGGATCAAGGAACTAGCAAATTTTTCCCCGATTGCATCAATTCCATAATAGACTGAAAAAGTGGGGGTGGATAATGGCTAGTTTCTAGGTTGATAAGTTATGACATACTTGTATCATTCAGGACTGGAGGCGTACCAGTCAAACCAAGGTTCACTGACCAACAGCACTTCTTTCTGCTTCTTTGCTTTTGGGTTTTGATCAAAGGATCTGTGCTCCAAAGTTAGTGCTCTTTCCATAGCTTCATACTGTTTCTTTAGCTTCCTCATTTTGCAGATGAGG
>JAJPUD010000140.1:623270-711153 GCA_023553655.1 Myrmecobius fasciatus
GTAAATAATTGTGAAAGACTTATCTATGCTAATCAAGACAATGACCCAAAACAATTCCAAAGTACACATAATAAAAATGCTACCCTCCTTCAGAGAGAGAATTGATGAACTCTGAATGCAGATTGAGATATATTTTTAAACTTTCATTTCTCTTGTTTTTTGTCTGTTTCCTTTTGCAAGATGACTAATATAAAAATATGTTTTGCATGATGTTATATGTATTATTAAGAAACTGAGTGGTTCAATATAGGCAGAAATAGCCCCATTTTTCAGATGAGGATATTGAAGTTCAGAGTGACTTAGTGACTAACACTAGAGTTGAACCCGTTTCCTGATACCAGTCTAGCCCTACACAGCTTCTAGGTGGATCTAGCCACTACCATGCAGTCTTAAATTCTCTTTTCCTGATCACACAGTAATGGAGAAAGATGGTAGATAATAGCTCTTGTTAAACTTCTTAAAATATTTATAAGTATTTAGCTATATGGAAGTGTACATGAGACATGTTGAATAATTAATTCTCTTTGTCCCCCCAAAACATAACTGTGTCCCTCCCTTGGGATCATAGGAGCCAATCGGGCTCTGACCAGAAAACCATAAGAAAAAAGTTATAATTTTGTACATAGAACCTTGATGAATAATTTATCTTATAGTATTTATATAGTTTTCATTCATGAATATTTCAAAGAGTTTATTGAAGGCTGTATTCTTGAGCTGTATATTTAGCCTAGAGAAATGATAGCTCCCCTTGATCTTAAAAAGAGGGAAGGATAGAAATTATTGAAAGAATTGAAGACTACCACCATCTGTTGTACTGATTAGCAATGATTTGGTTGCAGCTAATTTATAACATGGATTGAGTGTCTACCATACACGCGGCCCCAGGACCTTGAGATCATAAAGAAAAGAAGCATTGGTCCTTGCTTTCAAGAAGCTTGCAAGTGAATTGTATAGACAGAGTGAAGGAAAATGACAAGACTAAGGAAGTATGATGTATCAGCTATCAACAAGTGTGGTGAAATGTGTGGAAATAAAGAAAATCCAAGGATGTCTTCAAAGTTCTGAGCCTAGGAGAGGGAAAAGATGATTTTTGCAACAATGGAAAGAGGAAGGTCAGAATGGAGGGTGTGTTTAGAGAGGAAGACAATGAATCTGGCTTAGGACGAGGGTTGAGATGACTGAGATGCAAGTGGGACCTGCAGATAGTAGAGATGTGGACATGTGGCCCCAAAGATGCGCGAGAGATAAGAGTTGGATACTGAGATCTGGGAGTCATAGGATTAAATGACCATATATTTAGAACTGGACAAGACCTTCGGGGCCACTGAAATGAATTTTTGCAGATGAGGTAACTGAGTCACAGAGAGGTTTAGCACTACCACTTTTATAGAATAGAATTCAGATCTAAGTTTTACTGCCTTAAAGGTCACATTCACATCACCTTCCAAATTGCCTTGGATTTACATATTTTTCCATCCTGTATCCCCACCCACAGGTAAGCTCCTTGAAATCATGGACAGTTTTCTTTTCTCTTTTAAACTCCCACAACTAACCATAGCTAGTACCGCATTTTATTGGTGGTCAATCATTTGCAATCATGTCTGATTCTTAGTGACTTCATTTGGAGTTTTCTTGGCAAAGATACTGGAGAGGTTTCAGAGAAAATTTCCTTTTCTAACTCATTTATATAGGAAAAAACTGAGGCAAATAGTGAAGTGCCTTACCTAGGGTCACACAGTTACTATGTGTCTGAGGTTGGATTTGAACTCAGATCCTCCACTGAGTGAAGTAATACCTTGGTTCTCTATTCCAAGCCTTTTATTTAACAGATGTGAACACTGGAAGGTTGTGATTTGTCTAATGTTCAGTGTCCAAACTGGGATTAGTACCATGAGGATCATAGAATTATGACTGTCAGAACGTAGGAGTTCATAGAATATATCGTATTCTATTTTATAGATGGGAAAACTGAGGCTCAAAGTTACATGGGTGGCAAGTTTAAAAGCTGGGATATTTGACATCTTATGTTGCCCGACTCTCCTTGAAGCCTTTCACCTGTACTTCATGACCCCTTAGGATGTGGGTGTCCTGACTATGCATTCAGGGCTCTTCCCTCAGCCCACCCAAACTCCTGTGCTCACACAATGCGATTCCTGATTATTCCTGCAGCTTTTCATGGCAGGGTCAGCCTCCCTTTAACTGGTCAATTATTCATTCTAAATTATGTTCCTCCCAAGCTAAAGACCAAACCCTGTGCAGCTGCAAACATTGTGCAATTTATTTCTAACCTAATTCCTGAATTGCCATTTAGTTTCCAGTAGAAATATATTTTCAAAAGTCATTAACACCTTATTTACTTCTTATATTTAAATTCTTTCCATAAAGAATAAACTAGGGTGTTGGGAGTGGGGGGGGGGAGGGAGAAGGATGCATTGAGCTGGGTAAGCAGGGGCTAGTAGTTTCAAATAGGCAAGAGCCTGACATTGAATAGTTATGGATCATTTTGTATTTTAGGAAAGGCAGGCCTGTGCATAGTAGCAAACTGAAAGAAGCCCCCTCTCTTCATAAAGAATAGGCAAGCGCCAGCACCATTAAAGAGAAAGATGATCATGGTCCGGGAAGGAAAAGGAAGGATTTACAAATCTTTGTTCCTTTCAGAGCTGGAAAGGTCTTCAGTTAATAACTAGAATAGATAGATAGATAGATACACACATATATATGTGTAAATATATATCTATATATGTCTGTATAGTTGAGAATATCTTTGTGGGATATATACATATATATAAATGTGTATATGTATATAAACATATGTATGTAAATAAATATAAATCTACAGACATATATATGTCCACATACACAAACATATAAAGGTTCACAAGGTGCTACAAATATTATTTCATTTGATCTTCACAACAACTTTGGGGGATAAGTGCTATTATGATTCTCAATTTATACACGGGGAAACTGAGGGAGGCAGAGGTTAAGTGACTTGATCAGGATCACACACTAGTAGGTATCAAATACCAGATTTTAATTCAGACCTTTTTTATGTGTATTTTTAAATTTTATTTTTTACATTGAACATCATAAAATACATATGTTAAATCTAATGTAGGCATACATATTTATACAATTATCTTGTTGTACAAGAAAAATCAGATCAAAAAGTAAAAAAAAAATGAGAAAGAAAATAAAATTCAAGTAAGCCACAACAAAAAAGAGTGAAAGTGCTATGTTGTAATCCACTCTCAGTTCCAACAGTCCTCTCTCTAAATGAAGATGACTCTCTCCATTACAAGATCACTGGAACAAGCCCGAACCATCTCAGATCTTCTTGATTCCAAGAATTAAACTTGGTGAGATTATAAGGTGGCTATCAGGGTAGTCACCTGAGGAATCAGCCACATTTTTTAAAATAAACTTCTCAGAGGGATATGTAGCATAATGAATAAAGAGCTAACTATTCCTTTAATATATATTATATATGTATATAAATAATGTATGTATGTGTGTATATATACATATATGCATACATACATCTATATATAATACATATGTTTATATACACACATATCTGTTCTGGTCTTTTCATTAGAAATAGGTGAAGTTCATCTATATCATTGAATAACCATCTTCTTCCCTGAAAGATAATGTTCATTTCAGCTGGATAGCTTATTATTGGCTATAATTCCAGTTCCTTTGCTTTTTGGAATATCAGATTCCAGACCCTTCAATCCTTTAAGGTGGAAACTGCTTGGTCCTGGGTAATCCTGATTGTGGCTCCTAGGTATTTAAATTGTTTCTTTCTGCTGCAATTGTATCAAAAGATTGTACCAATCTTTTCCTTGGTATAGTTCTGAAATTTAGCCATGATATTCCTTGGGGATTTAATTTTGGGGTCTCTTTCAGGAAATGATTGGTGGACTCTTTTGATGGCTATTTTACCTTCTGATTCTAAAATATCAGGGAGTTTTCTTTTATAATTTCCTGTATGATGGTGTCTAGGTTCTTTTTTCCATCATGGCTTTCAGGAAGCCCTATAATCCTTAAAGTGTCTCTCCTGTATCTATTTTACAGGTCAGTTGTTTTTCCTAGGAGATATTTCATATCTTCTTCTATTTTTTTTCTTTTTTTGTTTTTGTTTGACTGTTCTTGAAGTCTTATTGAATCATTCACCATTTGTTCAATTCTAATTTTTAGTGTCTTATTTTCTTCAGTAACTGTTTTTAACTCCTTTTTCAATTGGCCAAATATTTTTGTTCATTGCATTCTTTTTCCAATTTTTCCATTCTTTTTGCAATGATCTCATTTCATTTCCCCATATTTCTTCTAACTCTCTTTTAAGCTCCTTTATGTAACCTTCAAAGAAAGCCTTGTGACATAGGGTTCAGCTCATGTCTCCCCTTTGAGGCTTCCTATGGAGTTGTTTTGCCTTTAAGAACCTCAAGATTTGAGGTCTGTTCTCTCTCTCCATAAAAGCTGTCTATGGTGAGAGTTCTTTTTGGTTTTTTATTCATTTTTTTAAGGCTTGAGGTCTGCTTAATACAAAGGAGTGACAGCTGCTTTGATGTGCCCTGGGGAAGTTCTGTTGATTGATTGATTTCCAGTTCTGGGTAATCACAGCTAGGTCAGTCATTCTTCTGGGTCTCAGTGGTTTGCAATTTACCTTTTACAAAAGGCAAATCTACCAAAGCACCTGCTTGCACCCAGATTGGAGTGACCTAAAAGCCTCACAGAACATTCCCAGGTGTGTGGAACCTATAATGCTCTGACTCTCCACTCTGGCTTCTTACCTGGATTTCCCTGTGCTGTCATCTGGGTTTGGCAGACTGTCTCCCTGCCCGATTGAAACAGACCTGTTCTGAAGTTCTTCCAAGGTATCTTCTTCTAGAAATGTATTGTACTCCAAATATTTGTGGATTCTTTGACTTCCAAACCAGTTTATAGACTTAATCTGCTGTTGGTTGTAGAGAAGGTTAGAGGGGGTTACAGAAAATCGTGTCTACTCTCTACCATCTTGGCTCCATCCCTGAAAGATATACACACATCTGTATATATCTTCAGATATATGTATATATATGCCTGCATTACCCATATGTGTATATATACAATTTATATATGTGTATTTAAATGTTATATATGATTGTGTATATGTATATAGTGTCTATGTATCTATGCATCTATGTATCTATGTATACATGTATCTATATATCTATGTATCCAGTATCTATATTTCTATGTATCCATGTATCTATCTGTATCTATCCATGCATCCATATATCTATGTATCGATGTATCCATGTATCTATCTATGTATCCATGTACTCTGTATTTACTTATCACTATCCTATCTCCCTTTCAGGGCTGCTTTTAAAAAGCAAAATTGATGATTCTGTGTACATTGGGAGTTGAGACGGAGCTGGTCATTTTGAGGGTTCAAGAAGAGAATCATCTATGAAGGAAGAATCCAATTCTTGGGGAAGGGGTGATTTCTCTGCCCTCCCCACTCCATTGACAACAATGTCTTAGACAGGAGCAGCTCACTTAGCAGGAAATGTTTTTCTTCTCACTCTTTTCTTCTAATGGTTTGTCTTGGAGCTGAGCTCCATTGCTTCAGCCAACTCTTCTCCATTGGCACAGTTGCTTTAAATGTGAAGAGTTGCCACAGGCCAGGAGAGGTGAAGAAGGGGTGCTTTCTTATGTGGACCCAGAGTTGATGGGGCTTGCAAAGTTTTGCCTCCGACCCAAATCCTGGATAAATGCTTGTGAGGACCACCAGGTTTCTATTTTCCCCCTTGGGGGACTTTAACAAATGTTTATTGGATTGGATTTTTTTAAGTACCTGCTATGTGCCAGGTCCTGTGCTAAGTGCCAAGGATACAATTAATAAAAAGAAAGATAATCCCTAGTAATGAGGGCGTGGGGGACAAAAAGAGACAGAAAAGGGCTGGCACCCTCAAAGGCTTCTTGTTTTGTGGAGGTAAAACCACACAGGGTAGCAGATGCAAAGCAGACTGGGCTGAGAGTCCTATTTCTACGATCACTAAAGAAAGGCACTGAAAGAATTGGATGCTCTGGCCTGCAGCCCTCCAATCAGAGGGGACAGGAGGCTGCAGGCAGGTGGTATGGATCAAAGCTGCAGTTAGCCCCTGGTGGCGCATTTAGAAGTGATGAACTCATCCTGCAAGGGTCTTCTTGTTCCAGACAGGACATTTTTTGTATCTCTGGTGCTAAGCATAATGTCTGGCACACAGTAGGCACTTAATAAGTGCTTGTTGACTTGACCTGACCCTCCAGCCTTCCAGGCATTATATTCTGGTCTGTGGGTGACCCTGAAAACTTCCAGGCCTTTCCATCTGCCCTGCAAACAAGTGTCTCTTCAATGTTTTATCTTCCCTGATCAATTTTTGTTGTTGTTCGGTCATTTTAATCATGTCTGACCATTTGTGATCCCAATTGGGATTTCCTTGGCAAAGATGCTGGAGTGGTTTCCCATTTCCTGACCCAGTGAATCCATTTTGTCATACAATCAGTTTAAGTGACTTACCTAGGGTCACATAGCTAGAAAATGTCTGAAGCAGGCTTTCCTGACTCCAGACCCAGTTCCCTCTTTACTGAGCCACCCTGCCTCTCCCTGATGAATAGCAATATCCTCAAAACTGAAATAACATTTATATAGTGTTTTTAATATTTGTAAAGTGCTTTACACATAAGGTTTTATATATGCATGTTTCAGAGTAGACTGTTTTTTCTACACCTTCAATATTTTTATATAGTAATCATTTAAATGTTTTTCCATTTCATTTCCATTCTATAGCACTTCAAAGTTTATCAAGAGTATTATGAACAAGCACACTAAGAAGGAGGTGGATAATAATAATGACATTTACCCTTCAGGATTGTTGTAAGGACTGAATAAAATATTAACTGCAAAGTATATGGTGTAGTGCCTGGTACATCGGTCCTATATAAATGTTAACTATTATTATTATTTAAGTCTTCTATTTACTTCCTGCATTCCTGATCAAAGGAAATGCTAAATTTCTGTTAAAGATCAATGAAAATAAAGATGTATTTTTTCCCATCCAAGTTCAGGTATACCTTCAAATCTGCTCCATGGACCCTTGATTAAGAACTCCTGGTGTAAAGGAAAAGCTGGTACAACCTGCATTTTGAGCAACTACCCCTGCCCCCAGTGCTGCTCCTAAAGCCTCCACCGATTACTATCTTCAGAAGAAATGTCTCTAGAGTCCTCTAAAGTCTATAGACTTTTTCTCTCCTGAAGAAATGATAACAAATATGGAATTGTCTGTTTCTCCTTCCCCCTCTCCCTTTCACCCTCTTTCTGAGAGTACAAATGTTAAATCCAAAGTTTTCTTATTCTTTAAAGTTCATTTACAATGTCTAGTTTTGAAAAAAATCAATTAGTATCAATATATAATTTCTTTTTAATTTATTTTGGACTTGCAGCTATATAAAGTAATCAATTATAGTTGTTTCAGATCAGTGAGCTTCATTATTCGTGAATAAGTTGTTGCAAAAAGGAACAGAGACAGTGAGATGTGTTCTACAAAGAGAGCCAGACAGTACAGAGGTTTTCCCTGAATATTGGGATTTTCATCTTGTCTGGGGGCTTAGGAACCATATGAAAGTTATTAATATATGAAAAAAGCTTCCCAAAGCAGGATAAAATTTGAACTGGGGTCTTCCCCTTAGGAAAAATTGTGAATGAGAAGTAGTTTGATTCTCTGATGGGAGATGGGAAGATGCATTCATGGACCAAGAAATACCTTTGTGGGAGTGGAACTGAGAGTGAAAACTACAGAATAGGTCATAATGGGTAGAAGAGAAAAGAAAATAGTTAGCCAAGACTGGCAACTGCCATATTCCAAATTTTGGAACTAGAGAAAAATGAATGAGATTCTAACTCTTCTCTTCCTGAATAACCTCTGCACATGAAATTTTTTGCCTCTTACAAACAACCTGGACAGACTCCCCCCTACACATTTATCTTATGATACAAAGAATCATTTGCATTTGCAAATAGGGTATGTTATACCCTATTATACTATAAGAGCTATGTGTATTATTATTTAAACTTTGTATCACACACAATGGATGCTTAAAATATTTTTCTGTTAAACTATATGTAAAATTTACCTAGATTTTAACAAAACTTTTTGATCATGTGTCTGATACTATTCTTATAGTATTCTTTTGAGGAAAGTGAGGAGATATGTGTAATAATACAAAGAGATGAATTCAATGCTGGTTGGATGGCTAAACTCAAAGAGTAATTGTTCTTAATTTTTAAATTCAATTTTATTTTCTTTTCAGCTCCAAATATTCTCTCTTTCACCTCTGTCCCCTTCTTTCTAACTGAAAAAGCAAAACAAAAATCATTTCAAGTGTATATAGTCAAATAACTTGCTTTGGGCTATGTTTAAAAATAGAAAAAAAAACCTTAATGTGCACATTATCTCTCTTTCATTACTCTGGAGGTAGATAGCGGGTTTTATATGAATTCTCCAGAATTATGTTTGGTGATTTTTTAAATCACATTTCTTAAGTCTTTCAAAGTTTATTATCTTTACAATATCATTTACAATTTTTATTTACAACATTGTTTACAGTATTCCTATATAAAGTGTTGTCCTGGTTCTGCTCACTTTACTTTGCATGAGTTCAAACAGGTCTTCTCAGGTTTCTCTGAAATCATCTCCTTCATTTCTTATAGCACAACAGTATTCCATCACATTCATAGACCATAACTCAGTCAGCCATTCTTTAATTGATGAACATTCTTTCAGTTTCCAATCCTTTGCCACATGAAAAGAGTTGTTATATACATTTTGTTCACATGAATCTTTTTCCTCTTTCTTTGATTTTTGGAGTAGAGGCCCAATAGTCATATTACTAGGCCAAAGGTTGTGTATAGTTTATTGCTTTGGAAAAATAGTCAAAGAATAATTATTCATGGCATAGTTAGGTGCCTCGGTGTATAAAGTGCCAGCCCTGGCACTTTAGAAAGGCATCTGTCGGAGTTCAAATCTGCCCTTAGACTCTCATTTGTTACGTGACCCTGGGAAACTCACTTAATCATGTTTGCCTCAGTTTCCTTATCTGTAAAATAAGCTGGAGAAGAAAATGGCACACTGCTCTAGTATTTCTGCCAAGAAAACCCCAAATAGGGTCATGAAAGGTGAGAAATAACTGAAGTAACTGAATAACAGGTCTCCATTGGAGTACCCCCAGGGTTCCATATTTTATTCCATGCTATTTAACTTTTTTTTTAGTGACTTGGAATAAGGTGGAGAAGAGATGATCAAAATTTTAGATGGCATAAAGTTAGGAGAGATAGTTACCACATTGGATGACATAGACTAGAGCACTGAGCTAAATCTAATAAGTTGAAATTCAATTGTGGGACAATGTAAAATCTTGCCTTCTGGGCAAAAAATCAATTTCATAAATACAAGATGGAGGAGAAATGGATAAATGGCAGGTATTATGAAAAAAGATCTGGAGGTTTTAGTGGACTGCAAGCTCATTGTATGTCGATAGTATGATATGGCAGCCTGAAAAGCTGAAGTTCCCTCCAACTCCCAGATTCTATGATTTTGTGACTGGTTTTTACTCATTAGGTAGTTCTACTACTATTAGGTAGTGTCTATCAACACACCCAAATTAAAAAACAAATTACCAAGTCTCTTTTGTTGGAGTAATTTCCCCCCACTTATCAATTATAGAGTTAAGCTACAGATCAATCTAAAACACTGCTGGAACAATTGACTTTTCCATGAAATTGGTGAGTTGTTTTGAACCATCGGACAGCCTGTTTTCTCTACATAGTACCAACCCTCCCACATAGTTTTCTCTCTGTTGTTTTTTTTCCCCACTGAATTGTCCAGGTGTTTTCCCTTTTGATACAGTCCTTGGCTAATTCCTTCTGTTAGTAAAGTATAGGGTTAGGAGGATTAAAAGGCCAAATAGGATGTTTTTCCTCCCAGTCCTCATGACCAGATCTCAGAGATTTTCTCATCAAGTCTATCATTAGTTTGCTGCACAGCTGTCTCAAATAACAGTATAATTTGACCCCAGCGGATATTGGGGTAATGAATACTCTGAGTAGTTAAATGTTGTCATTGACTTCCCCCATGATTTCAAGGGGGAAAGATTTCCCCTCAGACTTTAAGAGTGATGCTTTCAGAATTAAGGGGAAGAGATTTAGAAATCACTAAATCAAATAGAGTAGCAAGTTCTCTATGCTTTGATTTATCCTCAAAGGTTGACATAACTGAACAATCAGTACCCATACACCAGGGTAAGTGCTGAGGTTAGTAAGGGTTTTAAATATTGAGAATTGGGGTTTCTATTTATAATTTGTCTATCATTCCCTCTCACTTCATTCCTTCCCCTATTCCATTTCTTTCTTGATAATCAAATCAACATTACTATTATTACTCTGAATGGTAAGCAATCGACTGCTTGTGGTTTCTGATTTGTACATAATTTAAGATGAAACCCCTTTCTTTGACCATCACTACTTATGCCCTCATAGCCCACTATGACTGCACCATTTCCCTTCTATTCCTTCCTTATGCTTCCCTATTCTTTCGTTTTGCCTCCTGAATCCCCCCCCCATTCTCTTTTTAAATAAATAGCCCATATCATATTAAATCTGTGACCTGAGAAAAAAATTTTAAATATATTTTACATTTTTATTTATATGTATTCTTATTGTCCCATCCTCCACCCAATACATTGTAAAGTCTTTGAGGACAGAAACTGTTTCAGTTTTTAGAGCTTAATATATAATAAGTGCTGAATTGATGATCAATGAATGAATGAATGATGAATGAATGAAAAAGTAATTCTTAAGCTCTTACTTTCTTGATTTTTGAAGCACTGTGATAAAAATTAGGATTATTAAGAAAAAAAAACAAATAATCTTTGCCTTGAGTACTTCATATTCTAACAGAGGGGATGATGTATGTACACATACACAAATTCATACACATACATACATAAAACACATGTTATATGTACATATAAACTACATATGTAATATATGTGACAATCTGGTATTATATAAGTGCACACATCATACACACATATATCTTAACCACATATTGTTTGTATCCATGAATATAGATGTGCCTACACTCACAGATATTCTCAGATTTGCACACATACTTATACCATATATGGACATATATACATGCACTCATGCATATATATGTTTATCTTGGACCTGCATTCAAATACTGACTTTATGACCTGCATGAAATTTGGCAACTCATTTTACCCCACTGCGTCTCAGTTTTCTCATCTATAAAAGCAAGGGGTTAAACTCAATGACCCCTACAGTCCCTTCCAGGTCCAAATGTATGTTCCTATAAGGAAAATACACAATTGATGAAACTCCAAAGGGAAGAACTGAATCCAAGCTAAGCTCCATTATTACCCTGAGAAAAGTAGGCAGGGTTCAAGCAGGGGTGCTATTTCACTGAGACTCTTTCCCTTTCTCTCTTTTTTTAAACCAAACAGAGATGAATTGTACTTGTCAGTGGGATCTGTAAGCCTAGAAAAACAGTCATCCCTCTGGTGTTCCTCACAGCAGCCTCAGAGTTCAAAGAACAAGGTTCCTCAGCTGGAACAAACCACAAAGTCTAATCATATTGATGAAATAAAATATTTTAACTGCATTTCTGGGCTTTTAAGAGAAGCTATGAAAGCCCCATCACTCGAAATTATAAAAATAACTTGGACAAAACATATTGTGCCCTTTTGGAATACCTCCTGCCTTGGAAGCAGCAGATGGATCAGATTTGATAGAAATAATTTCTCATTAATTTCACTCACTGAGTCAAAGGTTGTTAGTTACTGTTTCTACCTTCTTGGAAAATACAGAGACTTTCTAACAGCTGAAGAGGTCCACTACAGGATCAACCCCTTGAAAGAGGGGTTCTCAACCTGCATTAGTCAGTCAACAAACATTTATTCAGCAATTACAGACCTGCAGGTCTGTAAAGACCTGCAGGTACTTGAAGCTCCATAAACTTGTTTTAGATAGATAGATATTATATTTCAGTATAATGTCTTCATTTATAATGCTATGTGTTTAATTCATCTGCAAACATTATTCTGAAAGACATCACAGACTTTTAGACTTCCAAGACACAGAAATAGTTAAGAATCTCTGCCCTGGAAGAAGTGTCAAGGGAGATTCATATTTAAAATACCTGGAATGGGAAATAGAGGGGAGAACCAGAAGTTCTGAGCTCATAGCACCATTTGATTGGAAATACAGTCAGAAGAGACTTTTTAGAAAAGACCCAGTCCAACCTCTATAATTTACAGATAACATATTTTATGTTAGGATTTTTATATTTATGTCAGTAGAATATTTTTATTTCAAAATCATATAATATATATATATATATTTTACTGAGGTCCAGGAAGCTTTAATGTCTTACTCAAGGAAACACAGGAAAAGGGAAAGAGTCAGAATTTCAACCCAGGTCCTGTGATTCCAAATCCAGCACTCTCAAGACATCATCAGGACCTAGGCAGATCTCACGAAGCTTTCCTTGCACAAGAAAGAAAACGGGAGTAAAAGGTTATAATGGGTAGATAGAAAATAAGTGAGCTCATTGAGCCTCCAACATCCCTACAAAGTGAATATGTTGCTGCCCTCATTTAAATACTTGTAATTGTACAAGGGAAATCAATAAACAGCTAATGCTGCCTGTAGTTTGATAGAGTATGTTTTCCCATCTGGGTGTTTCCTATATCATAGGTCTAGTCCTCTATGCCAGGCACTGTGTCACGTATTAGTGAGAAAAAAAAAAACAAAACAAAAGTAAAATAGCCCTTGCTCTCAAGGAGTTTATTTACTATCATAATATAACAAAATATAATATCTTAATATATTATATGTTAATAAAATATCATAATTAAGTAAATGGTGGATGCAAGGTAAATAGATGGTAAGGGAAGCAGGAATAACCCCTCCCCCAAGAAGCCAGATTAGGAAAGACATCTTAGAATGGGGAGGGGCATTGGAGCTGAAGTGTCCAAATATGAAGTCCATCATGGCTTTGTGATCCTGAGTGAGTTATTTGCCTTCAATAAAACTTATGAAGTTGAGCTTTGTGAGTCTTAAAGAGTGCAGAATTGGAGTTAGAATTATCACAGCTCAGTAATTCTGGGTCTTGGAATAAAAGTGGCTGAGCCCTGTGTCTTCTTCCAGTGATAGGTGTGAGTCAGACATCCTGCAGTGACATTGTGATGAACTGGACAGGAATTGTCTCTCATTCTCACAAGGACCTGTGAGATTCCTTATCATGAGTTCCTTTACACATACACATAAGAAGCACTATAGGTTTCAGCAGATTGCTGGTCCAGGACACCAAAAAAAGTTTAAAAAACTTTGACCATTCCTTTTAAAATATTTTTTTCCTGAACTTAAATACTCCCTCAAAGAGTATTTCCATATATAACAGAACACATATATGTATTTAAATAATGGTGTAATATTATGTACTTATTAAATATTATAATATTGATATATATATAGTTTATTATTATATTTGTATAAACATTTATTTGTATACATATACACATATCTCTTCCTAACTTCCAACTTTACTTCTTGTGGGATATAAGGAAAACTATAAATTTAAATTTTGTGATCTTTAATCAATCAATCAATAAACACTGATCAAATACCTATAACATTTCAGGCATTGTGCTAAGTGCTAGAGATACAAAAAAGGCTTAAAGACAGGCGCTTTATGGAGGAGGCAACATGCAAAGCAATACATATAAATATATATATATATATATATACATACATATATTTATATGCACACATATATAAATATATATTTATACTATATACTATATATATATATATAAAGCTCTAAACAGGATAAACAGGAAATTAACTGAGGGAAGGCACTAGAATCAAGAACGGCTGGGAAAGGTCTGTTCAAAGTGAGATTTTAGTGAGACTTAAAGGAAGCCAGAGAGGTTAGTAGTCTAAGTGGAGGAGGTAGAGCATTCCAGGCAGGGAAAACATCAATCATCTTGCCTTTTCTTCCCTGCTGTTGCTTTGGTGAATAAAGGAAATTTATTAAAAATAGGCTTCCCATCCTTCCTCAGTACCATTTTCTGCTGGTCCCACCTTCATTTTCCCAATGGAGAGCTTCTCTAATATCCATTTATCTATTTTATGATTTACTTTCCTTTCTAGAAAACATGAAAGAGCCCCAGATTAAGTACAGGTTTAAACACATTTAACTCTCATATTAAATAACTAGAGTAGACGTTGTTAATCATGAACTTTTTTCTTATTAAATTTGTATAGAAGTGGTTTTCTTTGTATTTTATTTTATGCATTAAAAGTATTATTCTGAGAAGGAGTCCACAGACTTTACCAAACTGTTGGACCAGGTCACATACACACAAAAAAAAATGTAAAAAAAGACCATTCCCCCTTTTTTTCTGTTTTTGTGCTCAATTTAAAAACCAAAAAAGAGTATTTCCATACACACAACAAAACATACCCTGCCCACCCATTTCAAATGTAACCATGAGCCTGCATTTCCTATCTCTGATTATTTTTAAGTATATAATAAATTCTACCAATTTTTTAAATTTCTGCTTGCCTGTGCCCTCTTCTATGTATTTAAAAAATACTTTAATGACCCTCCTCTTCTCTCTCTTTCTCTCTCCATCCCTCTGTCCTTCTCTGTCTCTGTCTCTGTCTGTCTATTCATATGTCTCTGTCTCTTTTTTCCTCCCTCTCTAGTTAATCCTTAATTTCCTTCTCCCAATGAAAAAATGAGAGAAAGGAGCAAGAACCTAGTAACACATAAGCAAAATGAATCCACAATGACCATGTTCAAAAATCTAATAGACTATTCCCTTTTAAAGGGGCATATTGTTCCCCAACTTTGGGGTTTGGGGGAAGAATGGGCAGAGCTGTATTATTTCCTTTAGCCGTTGAAATATGGTGATTTTATAATTTCAAAAAAAGTATATTTCTCTTTTATTTTTACATCACCTTCTTTTTCTTTGGATTTCTCTTCCTCTCCCCCCCCTCCCCAAATAGCAACCCACTCTAATAAAGAATAAGAAAGGAAAGAAGGAAACAAAAATTAATACTTACTGTGTGGTCTCAACTATAAAATAAGTAGAAGGCAATGACAGACTACTCCAAAATCTTTGCCAAGAAAACCCCAAAAGGGGTAATGAAGAATCAGAAATGACTGAAAAATTACTAAACAACAATATTAAACAGCATGTGCCAGGCAGAATATGAAAGAGAGCAAGAATTACCCTCCCAAACAGTTGCATATGTAATATTCTGTACCCATCATCCTTTATCTTGGAGGAAAAAAGGAAGAAGGCACACTGTCTAATCTTTTCTTCAGGTGCAACATACTATTAATCAATTCTACTTTGCATCTGCTTCTTTTACTGCTTTCAGCTCCCTAAGCATCTGCTGGTTACCCTTCCTTCCCAACCTCTTCTGGAGATTTGTCTCCTTCCATTAGACTGTAAGTTCCTTGAGGGCAGGAACTGTATTTCTTTTTATTAATTGTACCCCCATGCTAGCACAATACCTGGCACATAGTAGGCACTTAACGAGTATTTGTTAAGTTGAATTCAAGTCCCCTACTGTACTACTTGACTTGCCATATGATCTTGGACAAATCACAAATTCTAGCAAGGTGTCAGATTCCACATATGAAAAAGAAGTTAATGATTCCCATTTGGAAAGAATTATATAAATATATTGACTAATTCATATTTATATGGTACCCTAATATTTGAAAACCCTTTTCCTATGAAGCAAGTATTATAAATATTAATAGTTTCCATTTATTATTCCCTTTTTATAGATGAGAGTAGGAGGTTCTTGATGTGTTAAATGATTTACTCAAGTAGGCATAGCATGTAAGCATGAGAGCTGGGATTTGAATCCATGCATCTTCTTAATCCAAGCTAGTCTCCTTCACCAGAGGTGTCTCACTTAAGGCCATCAGGTATTAATTTCAAAAGGTCCAACAAGATTAAAATGTAATTGGGAAATGCCTAACAAATAATAATACAAATCAACATAGGCAATGTTAATTTGTGGACTTTTAAAAAATAATATTTTTTTCCAATTGCATCAAGATAGTTTTCAATGTTCATTTTTTAAAAGATTTTGAGTTCCAATTTTTTTTCTCCCTCCCTCCTTACCATTCCTCCTCTCCAAGACAGCAAGCAATCTGATATAGGTTATACACATACAATCATATTAAACATATTTCCACATTAGTTATCTTGTGAACAAAAAAAAAACAGAAGTGAAAAGCCACAAAAACCAAAATGAAAACAATCTGCTTTGATCTGAATTGAAACTTCATAGTTCTTTCTTTAGATGTGGATGGCATTTTCCATCTCAAGTCTTTTGAAACTGTCTTGGATCATTGTATAATTGAGAAGAGCTAATTCAATCATAATTGATCACTGTACAATATTGCTGTGTACCACT
This sequence comes from Myrmecobius fasciatus, assembly GCA_023553655.1. Classification (NCBI taxonomy): domain Eukaryota; kingdom Metazoa; phylum Chordata; class Mammalia; order Dasyuromorphia; family Myrmecobiidae; genus Myrmecobius; species Myrmecobius fasciatus. The sequence goes on from JAJPUD010000140.1 coordinate 639,826, forward strand.
GTGTACAATGTCCTCTTGGATCTGCTCATTTCACTCAGTTTGACACCACTGTACCACACCAAACTCCCTCCAATGAGTGACTGTCCATAGATTGGAAAGTAGAGAGTATGAGGCATAAGTCAAGGTTTATTTGAAAATGGGATAGCTTTTGTGTGCTGTAAGACTACTTAATCGTTCCTCTAGGGGAGAAGTACATTCACTGAAGAACAACCACTTTATGGGTGAATTCTAGCAAACATTTAAAAAGCCATTAATACATATGCTACATAAATAATTCTCAAATTTAAGCAAGAAATGTTTGGGGGATTTTATGATCTGTTTTTATTTTTTTGCTTGTTTTACAACAGAAATGTGTTTCGCATAACTGCACAACAGGAAGGAAGGAGAGAGATAATTTGGCACTGAAAATATAAAAAACACAAGTATTAAAGTTGTTTTTTATATTAATTGAAAAAAAATTAAGCAAGAAAATATAATCAAATTATCTTTATGAGGCAACTATAATTATACCAACCCAAACCAGGAAAGGATAAAGCAAAGAAAGAGAATCATGATCAATATCACTAATGAATATTAATTAATAATTTTAAATAAAATTCTAGCAAAAAGACTATTGCAATATATTTTTTTAAAAAATTCATTATGACCATATTTATACTGGGGATACAAAGATGACTCAATTGTAAGAAAGTAATTGTAAGAAAGTAATTAGCTAGGATTTGTAATACCCTTATTTGCTCTCACTTCTCTATTTAAAAGAACAGTAGCAGCAATCACTTTTTTAAAATTCAAATTGACATGAGGCCATTGAGCTCTGGGCTATCTGCTTAAATATGTTAGCTTTCAAGACATATGAAGCATCCTCCTAAAGTGACTGTCTTTGATTTATTTCCCCTTCTTCTGGGTTTTTGCTGATGTGTTTCTATAAGCACATTATTACAGTATTAATATATGATAAACTATGATACAGAGTACTAACTATTAAAGATGGCTTCAATAACCCACAGCTTTAACAGTTAGGAATATAATAGCTTCTGAAAGAAGGAAAGGAGAAATATGGAAATAAAAAGTAGAAGAAAAAAGTATGGATATGGTTTCCATTTTCATTAAATTTTATAACCAATCATTAATAATAAAAACAGCTAGCATTTATATAATACCTATTATGAGCCAGACACAATATTAAGTGTTGTTGTTATTATAGCCAATTTAAAACTGAGGAAACTGAAGCTCACAGAGCTCGTCACATAGCTAGTTAATATCTGAGGTTGTATTTGAACTAAGATTTCCTTGAATTGAGATCCAGACCTTTAGCCACTGGGCCTTCTGGTTAACTAACTCACAACTCATCACTTTGATACCAATTTTCAGAAGAAGAAATTAAAATTATCTATGGTCAAATGAAAAAAAAATGTTCTTCATCACTGTGCTTATTGGTGAATTGCTTTTTTCAGTGGATCAGAAGACAACATTTTTTGTTCTCCAAGAAAGAATAGTAGACATCAAGCCCACAGAGCCTGATGAATCTGATAGAAGTGCAGCTCTCTTACCTGTTTCTTAGTTTTCTTAGGCTTCTCTTTCTCTTTTGCATCTCCTCCCCTCCCATGTCCCCCAGGAGCAAAGGAGCTTTTGTCATTGTTGGGGAAACTTAATGCACTAAGTCTCTCTCTCTATCTCTCCCTTCTTTGTGCAGTTGCTAACATTGTCATCCACATGCTACTCAGGAATGTCCTATTTATAAATCCCATGGGTGTGTGCCCTTTGAAATGCCAGGCTCATTACCATCCTAAGTACAGATCGCCCTTTTGAAAGGATATTGTAATTTTTGTAGACCTCTTCTCTGATAGAGAGGCAGTGATAAATATCAACATAGCTAGATCTTGCCAGTGGATAGATGGCAAAAGGAAGAAGCCTAGACAGCTGGACTCAGGTCACAGCTGGAGAGAGTTCCATGGCTGCCAATGTCACCCAGCAGGTGACTCTGGGGACATAATGCCACCCTGTATGCTCCAGTTTCCCCTTCTATAAATAAATATCCAAGTAGCCTGGAGGAATTGAGAGGAGAGAGAGAGAGAGACAGACAGAGAGACAGAGAGAGACAGAGAGAGAGAGAGACAGAGAGACAGAGAGAGACAGAGAGAGAGAGAGAGAGAGAGAGAGAGAGGAAGTGAGAGTGAGAGAGAAGGGGCTGCTTCCCTCTTAAGACAGGGCAGGGACCTAAACTTGGCAGTATATTTTATGTTCCCTAAACCTCAGATCATACAATGTCAGCCATGCCATGCAAATAAACATCAATGTACAGTAGAAGTCTTTTTAGAAGACAAGGAACATAGACCAAGCATAAATATTTTTGTTTGTCATTTGAATGTGTTCACAATTTGGCCCTAAGCTATGTTTTTTAGCCTACATCTCCCCTCTACATATACTGTGTTCCAGCTCCACTGGCCTTCTTACTGTTTCTCATACTCAGCAACTCATCTCCCATCTCCAAGACTTTGCCCAGTCTGTCCCCTGTACCTGGAATGCCCTCTCTCACTTCACCTCAGGTTCTTAGAATCCTTGACTTCCTTCAAAATTTAACTTGAGATATTCCCTGATCCCTCCAACTGCCAGTTTCCACTTTCAATTAATTTATGCAGACTTTGTAGCTACCTCTAGGTACCTGTTGCCTTTGACTTTAGAGTCCAGGCTCCTTGAAGGCAGTGATTCTTTTACTTTTGTCTTTTTAGATCTGACATCTAGCATAGTACTTGGCACATAGTAAGTGCTTAATAAATGCATGCAGAATGATTAATGAATTTCTGTTGATTGTTTGATTCATTTATGAACAAATTTTTGTTGAATCTTATTGAGATAAATTCAAAGGAAACTCTACCACCTTGACTCCACCACAAAAAAAGACTGATGGATACAAGAAGCAAACACCAAGCAAGGCTGCCTTTGTTAAGTATTAAAATCTATTTATTCCATAATGGAAAAAAAAAGCTAAGAGGAAAGAACCCAACACTAAACTGATCATACTTCCCTTGGCAAAGTAGGTCAGATGTAGATTCGATTCTTGGAGAGGGTGAATGTAGAGGAAGTTTTAGTGTAGTAGGAGTCAGTGGGAAACCAGAGGGAGAAAGGTTATTGTGTCTATAAAGAAGAAAAGTAAAAGGGGTGTTGGATGTCTCTTTGGATCTGATGGAAAAGGGGAAGGAAAGGTGAAGGGAGCATCTTCACTCCTTTGAGTTATCATCCTTCCAGCTGACTGTATAAGGCAGAAAGTAGGGAAGCTTTCTGAGAACTTGGGGGAGTCCTTTGAAAGACTGAGTACTTTGGAGAGCTCCTATTCAGAAAGGAATCAGCTTAGGTGGCTTAGTGACTTGGAAAACACCCTTATTGTGGGGTGGGTTACAGACTGGACACTGCCCCAAAAAGAGCGCAGAGATCTGGCTTCTACATTTCTTGGTACTTTTGTCATGGGATACATTGGACTAAGTATCCTTGTCAAAGTCAGCACTTGGTTGGTAACAGCTCTGTCTCTTGTCTCTATGTGTCTCTGTTTCTCACTGCCGCTTTGTCTCTCAATCTGTCTCTGACTGTCTGTTTCTCTGTCTCTCTCTTTGTCTCTCCATGTCTCTGTGAGTCTGTCTGTGTGTCTCTGTCTCTCTCTCTCTCCTCCCTTCCTCCCTTTTCTTCCTCCCTCTCTCTCTCTCTCTACCCCTCCCTCTCTGTGTATGTGAGTTCATCTATCTCTCTGTGTCTTTTTCTGACAGTCTCTCTCTTCATCTCTTTCTCTTCTTTTTGTGTGGAACCAAAGAGCCTTTCTCTCTTTTTCTTGTTAGTTTCAATCTGGTTTTAAGTTACAGGTGACTTTCAATTAAATAAGCTCAATCCCTAGGAGAGGACTTAATGTTTAATCTAATTCCATGCTCTTTTCAGAAATGGTATATCTTTATTTTTAGGGTTAAACATTAGTATCAATTCCCTTTTTTTATACCAGACCTGTAATTTCATTGGAGTAAGGAAATTCTAATGAGGATAACCTTCATCTACCAACTTAGATAATATTTGTTCTGGAGTTTATCATCTTAGAGAATTGTTTGGGGGCATTGAAAGGTTAAGTAAGTCACATGGTTAGAATATGCCAAAGATGGAACTTGAACCAAGTTTTTTTTTCTGAATCTAAGTCCAGCTGTCTATTCATAATGTCCCACTATCTCCTTCTCAATTTATTGAAGTCTTTTTTATATCTTCCCATTTGTATGTATCTCAGGAAGACAGGAAAGCCTGGTAGGGTATCTGTTTGTTCATATCTGTGTTACCCACAGGCCATGGACCCCAGAAATGGCTCTTTGTAGTGATTTTGAGGCTTTGATAACATGGCTATCTCTAGCTTGATCCCAAACTTCCTAACTAATGAAGGTTCCACCTGCTTCACAGAACCAGCAAATTTTAGACTTGGCAGGTTCCTCAGAGTTTATTTCTGATAGCCCTAAACCCAAAACAATAATACCTTCTATGACATTACTGACAAACAGCCATGTGTGGTCGTTTATCAAAGACCACTCATGATAGGGATATCACTACCTTCTAAGACAGTTCACGGTCACTTCTACTTTGTAAAGGAATGTTCCTTTACATTGAGTCACAGTCTGTTTTCTTACAGTTTCCACCTACACTTACTAGTTCTGCTCTCTGGAATCAAATAGCCTAAATCTCACCCTTCTTCTAAAGGAAAAAATTTCAAATATTTAAAAACAACTTATTTTCTTCAAAATCAACATCTCCACATTTATCAATCTTCAAATAGCCACGATTAAGGGTCTCTCATTATCCTGGATGTCTTTTTCTTATATTAATTAACAACTCATTAATGTCTTGTCTGAGATGTGGTACCCCAAACTGAATGTGATACTCCAAGTATGGTTGGACCTGAGCAGGTCACAGCAAAACTATCATCTCCCATGTTCAAAGATCCTCAGGGGTTGGGATCATTTTATTCATGATATCTGTATCGCCAGTGCCAGTATCTGACATAAAGTGGGCTCTTAATGAATACTTACTGATTTTTGTTGCTCCAAATCACTATTGATCAGAGAAATGCAAATTAAGACAACTCTGAGGTACCACTACACACCTGTCAGATTGGCTAAAATGACAGGAAAAGATAACGATGAATGTTGGAGGGGATGTGGGAAAACTGGGACACTGATACATTGTTGGTGGAACTGTGAATGGATCCAACCATTCTGGAGAACAATTTGGAGCTATGCTCAAAAAGTTATCAAACTGTGCATACCCTTTGACCCAGCAGTGTTTCTACTGGGCCTATATCCCAAAGAGATATTAGAGGAGGGAAAGGGCCCCACATGTGCAAGAATGTTTGTGGCAGCCCTTTTTGTAGTGGCTAGAAACTGGAAACTGAAGGGATGCCCATCAATTGGAGAGTGGCTGAATAAATTATGGTATATGAATGTTATGGAATATTATTGCTCTGTAAGAAACGACCAACAGGAGGATTTCAGAGAGGCCTGGAGAGACTTGCATGAACTGATGCTGAGTGAAATGAGCAGAACCAGGAGATCATTATACACAGCAACAACAATATTACATGATGATCAATTCTGATGGACATGGCTCTCTGCAACAAAGAATTGTCTCAAACCAGTTCCAATTGTTCACTGAAGAAGACCATATACACCCAGAGAGAGGGATATGAAATATGGACCACAATGTAACATTTTCATGATCTCTATTGATATTTGTTTGCATGGTGTTGCCTTTCTCTGATTTTCTTTTTTTTCTTGTAGACAGGATTTTTCTTGCACAACTTGTCAAGTATTTCAACATTATTAACATGTAGTGGACTTCCTGCCATCTAGGGGAGGGGACTGGGGGTAAAATTTGTAATGGAAAGCTTTGTAAAGATCAATGCTGGGGAACTACCCATACATATGTTATACAAATAAAAAGCTTTAATAAAAAAAATTTAAAAAAATGAATACTTACTGATTTTTGATTGATTGCACTCTCAAGGTCATATTTAGCTTTATTGAGGTGAAGAGGTTAGCACACATATGGTTGACCTGAAAATTAGAAGACATCTAGATTGCACAGTAAGTAGAGGGCTGGATCTGGAATCAGGAAGAAATAAGTTCAAATATGGTCTCAGACATGGACTAGATATGTAACCCTGGACAAATTACTTAACCATTCTCTGCCTCAGTTTCCTTATCTATAAAATTTGAATAAGAATAGAATCTACTTCCCAAAGTTGTAATGAGAAGGAAATGAGATTATATTGTTAGAGTATTTTGCAAGCTAAAAGTACTATATAAATGCAAGTTATGAAGACAATTATGATGATGTCTTCAATCCCCTAATGTCCCTAGATTCTCTTTCACAAGAAAAATGTCAAATAGTAGATAGAGTACTAGACATGAGGCCAGGAAAAGCTGAGTTCAACTCTCATCTCAGACTCTTATCAACATCACCTGGGTGATGTTGGGTAAGACTCCTAACTTCTCCATGACTTTTCATATCTGTAAGATAAGAGGGCTTGACTCAATGCCTTTAGGGTTCCTTCCACATTTGCTTTTATGATCTTATGTCTACTCAAATCTGCCCCATGATCTATTTGCACAGATTGTTTTCTTTAACTAACACAACCTTCATTTATCAATTAACAAGTATTTCTTAAGCACCTACCACTGTGCCAAGTGCTAGGGATCAAAGAATAAAGAATGAAACATTCCCTACCCTCAAGGGGCTTACATCCTAATGGAGGCTATTTATCCCTTTTCAGTTAAAACTTGTTAGATTTGAAGTCTTGTTCCTGACTATTGAAAACTTTTGATGTTACCTGAATTTGTGTCATCTATAAATTTGAAGAGCACACCACCTTGGCTTTCATCTAAGTCACTGATGAAATGCTAAAGCACAACAGGAACAAAAAAGAGCCCTTAGCTGCTCCACTGAGATGTCCCTTCGTGTTGACAGTTGAGTCATTTTCAGTCTTGTCTGACCCCATGTGGGATGTCCTTGGCAGAGATACTGGAGTAGTTTGCCATTTTCTTCTCCAATTCATTTTACAGATGAGGAAACTGAGGCAAAAAGGGTTATGTGACTTGCCTAGGGTCACACAGCTTGTAAGTGTCTAGGATCAGATTGGAACTCAAAAGGTGAGTCTCCTTGATTCCCATCCCAGTGCTCTATCCACTGTGTAGCCTGGCTAGTTTTAGGTTGACATAAGTTCCTTAATCACCACCAAAGAGTTTAGATATTAAATGATTTTGTCACACATGAGTGAGCCTTATAGATCTCAAAGGGATCCTCAATTCAGAGAGTTTTTTGGGGGGAGTTTTTGTTGTTTGCTTTAAAACTACTACAGATACTTTTCATGGTTTTTATCCCTTTCTAGTGCCACCTGCCTTAATTTCTCCTACAGCATGACAACCTTTCTTCATCCCTGCTGATTTTGTTTGACAAAACTTTTCTGTTCAGACAATTTAGAGCTAGAATCTTCCACAGCCCAGGGAAGTCACCACTGCCATTCTGCCAGCTGATACCTGCCTCTGGGCATCTCCTGTAGCTGTTTGGCCTGTCCCTGGTTCTCATTTCCTCTCTTTAGCAGTCACTTGCCACTCTATTCTAGTCACCTGTCTGCATCATCCAATTTATATCTTTCCATCTTGTCAACAGCAATAAAGCCTCTTTGATTTCTTTGAATCTACTTTGGGGACTTAGAGACTTTCACAAAAGAGGAATAGAAAGCATCCAGTGATTCAAAAAACTAACAAAAAAGTGAGTGTTTTTTTGTTTTTGTTTTTGTTTTCTTTCAGTTTTTCCTTTAATTTCTTTTTTTAATTAAAGCTTTTTATTTGCAAAACATATGCATGTGTAACTTTTCAACACTGACCCTTGCAAAGCCTTCTGTTCCAAATTAATCCCTCCTTCCCCTCACCCCCTTCCCATAGATGGCAGGTAGTCTAATATATGTTGATTATATTAAATATATGACAAATCCAATATATGTATACATATTTATACAGTTATCTTGCTGTACAAGAAAAATTGGATCTACAGAAAAAAAATCTGAGAAGGAAAACAAAATGCAAGCAAACATCAACAGAAAGCATGAAAATGCTATATTGTGGTCCACCTTCAGATCCCACAGGCCTGTCTCTGGGTGCATATGGCTTTCTTCATTACTGAACAAGTGGAACTGGTTTGAAACAGCTCATTGTTGAAGAGAACCATGTCCATCAGAAGAGATCATCATATAGTCTTGTTGTTGCTGTGTACAATGATCTGGTTCTGCTCATTTCACTCAGCATCAGTTCCTGTAGGTCTCTCCAGGCCTCTCTGAAATCATCCTGCTGGTCGTTTCTTACAGAACAATAATATTCCATGACATCCATATACCATAGTTTATTCAGTCACTCTCCAACTGATGGGCATCCATTCAATTTCCATTTTCTTGCCACTACAAAAAGGGCTGCCACAAACATTTTTCCACCCTTTCCTTCCTTTAAGAGTGAGGTTTTTTTAAAAAAAAAAGAGAGAACATTTTAACTTACACAAAGGAAGCATGATTCCCATGGTCATGTAGGAAAGGGTAGAGGTGGGAATCAAAGCACTGGATGCTTCTATATGCCAATCACTGAGGAGAAAGGAACATAATGAGGATTCAGTCTTCAGAGGAGGGGCAGGGGCAATCATGCTTATTTGTGATGATTTTCAGACTTTGGTAGGAATAGAGAAATGGTCAATAATGCTACAGGACTTAGAATTATGGGATCATGGAATAGAGGGTCATGGACTCAGGACCTGGAAAGAAAACTTAGAGAGTATTTAATTTAACCCCTATTATTTTTTTCCAGAGGAGGAAACTGAGGTTCAGTGAAGATAGTGATCTATATCATAATAGATTTAGAGCTTGGAAAGACCTCCAATGTCATTTAGTCAGACCACTTCATTTTACAGATGAGGAACTGAGGCCCCAACAAATGAATGATCTGGTAAAGGAAGGAAGGAACCAAGTATTAATACAACACCTATTACATGCCAGACAATGTACTAAATGATTTTAAAATATTGTCTCATTTTATCTACACAACAACTCTGAGATAGGTGCTATTAATGTGCCCGTTTTATGAACGAGAAAACTGAGGCAAACAGGGTTAAGTGACTTACCCAAAGTGACATAACTAGCAAACATCCGAGGCTGGATTTGAACTCAGCCCCTGATTCTAGATTTAGCACTATCTATTTGCCCCAAGGACACAAGGTAATATACATCAGAAGTAAGATTTGGGTTTTCAAACTATAAATTTCAATCCCGTGCAGTGGATAGAGCACCAGCCCTGAAGTCAGGAGGACCTGAGTTCAAATCTGGTCTCAGACACTTAATATTCCCTAGCTGTGTGACTCTGGGTAAGTCACTTAATCCCAATTGCTTCAGCAAAAAGCAAAAAAAAAAATTCAATACCATTCTACTTTACACCTGTCATTCTGCCTGAATTCAAATCTGTGGAACAAAATGTTCTCTCACCAGGGACTCCTTGGTGCTCCTTCCCCTGCTCTTCTGGGTTCCTTTTCCGTATTATATTCTCCTATTTTGACACTTTTAAGCTCCTTAAGGGCAGGGAGAATTTCTTTTTAGTAATTGTATTCCCATCATTTAGCTGGCTCCAAATAAGTGCTTGATAAATATTTATTGAGTTAAATTGAATCAAGGCAACAGGAATTTTATTTATTTTTTCCACTTATTAGTATTTTTTCCAATTACAAATAAAAATTGTTTTCAACATTCATTTTATATGATTTTGAATTCCAAGTTTTTCTCTTTCCCTCCCTTCTCTCTCCCTATGATAGCAAGCAATCTGGTATAAGTTACACATGGACAATCATGTTAAACCTATTTCTATATTAGTCATGTTCTGAAAAAAAATCAGGACAAAAGGGAAAAACCACAAGAAAGAAAAAATGCACATAAAAAGGAAAAGAGTGTACTTTGCATTCAGTCTTCATTTCTTTCTCTGGATGTGGATAGCATTTTCCATCACATGTCTATTGCAATTGATTTGGATTACTGTATTGCTGAGAAGAGCTAAGTCTATCATAGTTAACAGATATTTTAGAAATGCTTGTTGATTGACTAATCCATTGATTACTTGCAGCCCTAACCATTTGAGCTCCTGGCAAACTCTTTCTTTGCCACTAGAAACAGTTAGTTGTTTGGCATTGACACTTGAGTACCAGAGGCAAGCCAAAGTTCTCAAAGTTCTCTCGCTTGTGAGAAGACATCCATCTCTATCCCACGCCTTCCATCTTCCCTGTTAGCTTATGTTGGGATATTTCACCTCAAAAAATTAGAGCTTTCCTCACCAGCTCCAACACCTAAAAGGGGAAGGAGGGAGGGAAGGCAGTCATTTGTCTTCTGGAAAATCTTTCTCCTCCTAACCAATGACAAAGAGTTTAATTGTCATCAAGAAAGATCCCTTTCACAGATGCTTTAGCTCTAAATTGGTCCCAAATCAGAACAATTGTTGGAGGCAAAGGGGGAACCCATTTGCAACAGTGAGAAAATTAGAAATTCTCCCCAAATGCTATCTCCCTGAACAGATTTAAATTCACCAAATGAAAAGCAATGAATGATGGCAGGCTGCCTTCTGTGGTTCAAGGGAAAGACAGATACAGCTGCTTCTTGAAATTATGAATCAATCTATTATCCAGCTGATGAGCAAGAAGCATTTCAAACATTAATTAACTGAGAATATCTGTGACCCAGATGGTTCAAGAGAGGAGCTAACTTGGATTGGGAGTGATGGTTTATCTTCTGCCTGAAGCCTCTCAGAGTCATTAAATAATGGAGAAAACAATGTGGACATGGTGGCTTGGACTCACAAAATGTCCATCCAAGCTCACTGCCTCCTAAAGCATGGAGATTATTCATCCTCGAAAGACTTAGTGTACTAGCTTAAAACCAGGCAGACACCAGGGCCAGATCTCTCACATGGTTCCTGACCAAAAGGCACTCGGGCAGCTAGGCTTAGCATTATCTCTGCCAAAATGTGTGGCACCTGAAAGAATAGAGGAATTCAGAGATCCTTTGGCTTAAAGTTAAATTTTAAAGGGCAGCTAGGTGGTGTAGTGGTTAGACCACCACCCTTGAAGTCAGGCGCATCTACATTCAAATGCCACTCCAGATCCTTACTAACTGTGTGACCCTGAGCAAGTCACTTGACCCTGATTACTTAAAAAAATAACTTACTACCCCAAAATATACCAGACTAATGACTTTTTCCTTAAGCTAGATCTATGCTTTTATTGGTATAGATTATTCCCTTTGCCAACTAGGATCAATAACTATTCTGCAATCTATATAAAGTTGCCTGGAACATTAAAAGATTGATTGATTTGCCCAGGATCCCACAGCCAATGTGTGTCAGCAAAAACAGGTCATGAACCCAATTTTCTATCCATTGTTATCAGAATCCTTATCCCACTGATGATTATAGCTGGATGAATAAAATCAAGCAAACAGTTATGGAAAAACCTAGGCATGCCCCATAATCCACTGAATTGGCTATAAAAATGATGTTTACAACTGCTTTAGAATTCAATGTCTTTTTCAACATTTTGAAATAAACTGCTGATGTTATAAACTCATTTGTTAAATCTAAAGAACTTTGTCTTAGATTTCTGGGACTGTGGGAGAATTGTCTTAATCTAATCTATAGTTTGGGGAAAAATAACGTCTTAAACTTTTGGCATGATATGAACATGGACATGGCATCAGAACCTGTTACTACTGATGTAAGAGATGTAAAGAAGGAATCTGCCATCCCAGGTACTGCTTTTGTTTAAAACAATCAACCTAGAAATCTCAACATTATGGTGCTTCCAAGATGATAAAGAGCATGAGGTCAACTTTTACATCCTGTGGCCAATGCTGGATTCTGTTCTGTGAAGGACTTGACTTTTTTCAACAATAAGATGATTCAGGCCAATTCCAATAGACTTGTGATGGAGAGAACCATCTGCATCCAGAGAGAGACCGTGGGGACTGAGTGTGGGTCACAACATAGTATTTTTACTTTTTCTGTTTTTGTTTGCTTGCTTTTTTTTTCTCATTTTTTCCCTTTCTGATCTATTTTTTCTTGTGTAGTATGATAAATATGGAAATGTTTAGAAGAATTACACGTTTAACTTTTGTTGAATTACTTGTTGTCTAGGGGAGGGGAGGGGAGTAAAGGAAGGAGAAAAATTTGAAATAAAAGATTTTGCAAAGATGAATGTTGAGAACTATCTTTGCATATTGAAAACAAAAGACTATTATTAAAATGAAAAAATATATAAAAAATTTTAAAAGATGTTGAATTACCAAAAATTTGATATAATCAAAATTGCAAAAAACACATTCTCCTCAGAAGAGCAAAACCACAGTGATAGCTAGTCTTTTAAACCAGATCATAGATAAATATGACTAGCTTAACATTCTTTTTTTCCCCTTTTTTATTTAAAAACAGAATAAGGGAGCAGCTAGGTGGTGAAGTGGATAGAGCACCAGCCCTGAAGTCAGGAGGACCTGAGTTCAAATCTGGCCTCAGACATTTAACACTTCCTAGCTGTGTGACCCTGGGCAAGTCACTTAACCCAACTGCCTCAGGGGGGAAAACAGAATAAGAAAAAAAAAACAGAAAAGGAATGCAAAACAAAATGAAACAAAAGAGAATACTGTCATGTCTCCAACAGAACATCAGGGAAGACTGAAAATATGTAACAACAAATTATCAAATCGAAAAAGTATATATATATAGTAGTAGAAGAAATTCATGTATCCATTTTTCTTTACTTCCTTGTAAATTGTTCTTTTTTTCTCTGCTGCTTAACTTTTTTTTACTTTATTGTTTTTCCCTCTTTCATCCTCCCCATGCCCAAACAGGCTATATTTTTAAAAGAATATATTTATTTCACATATATATATATATATATATATATGTACATACACACACACATCCCCACTCATACATATGTAGATATTTTTCCTATTCCTACTGATTCTTTGCTTTGATTCTGCTTCTAAGTTACCTTGTTATTACTTAATCTCTCTCCACCCATGGATCCCTCCCTTGTCTTCTTCCCTCAGCCATTGCTTCCCTGTCCATCCATCCCTTCCCCCTTATTTCTTTATAGATTTTGGAGGATGCTATACCCTTCATAATATATTATGTAGTGTTGCCTATTTAACCCATTCCTGATGTTAGTAGGTTTTCATAACTATGAGCTCTCCTCCCCCCTATAATGTCTGTTTCTATTCTTCCTCTATCCCTCATTTTTTTTATGGAATAATTACTATTTTTGCCTTAACTCTGCCCCAGTCTTTTTTTAGAATTACCCTACTGTTGATATCAATCTTTCCCATGTAAAAAAAAGACGCAATTGATCCATGTTGAGTTCCTTGAAATTGAGCTTTGATATTGGCTCTTATATATTAAATTTTCTATTGTTTGGGTTTGATTGATAGAAAGTCCTGAAAAACTGCAAGTTCATTGAATGTCCATTTTTTTCTCATTCAATATTCTAGGTAATGTTGCTGGATAATATATTTTTGGCTGCAGGCCTGGTTCTTTTGATTGTCCATAAACATGATTTTAGGACCTATGGTCTTTTATTGTGGTTGCCGATAAATCCTGTACAATTCTAAGTGCAGCTCCAGTATATTTGAATTGTTTTTTTCTTGTTTCTTGCAAAATATTCTCCTTGTTCTGGGGACTTCAAAAATTTGTCAGTAATGTTCCTATGTGTTCTGGGGATGGAGCCAAGATGGCAGAATGAAGCCAGGAAGCTTCTTGAGCCCTCTCAGTTACCTTTGAAAACCACATGAAACCAAGTCTCTGAATGAAATAAAACCACTCTCTAGATCAAGATAGACTGGAAAAACTTCAAGGAAGGTCAGTCTCACTGGGATGAAAAGGCTGTTCAGGATAACTCAGACTCTGAGAAAGCTGGTGAGAGAGTCTTAACCACAGGAAATCAGCAACTAAGACTCTCAGTCCTGGCTCAGTAGAGGAGCAAATCAGTAGGGCAATTTTCAGTCCCAGCTCAGAAAGCAAACCCTGGGAAACCAAGCTGTTTACTGAAAAGAGCAGGCAAAGCTACCCACTGCAAACACAAGGCGTCCCTTCACTCAAAGTCAAGGCTCAGAGCTGCACAGAAAACTTGAGAAAGCACCTCCTTTATCCTGGGAGCAGAGATCAACCATAAAAAAAGAGGAAATACCAAAAGAAAAGGAAAGAAAATGGGCAAGAAACAGAAAAGAACCTTGACCATAGAAAGCTACTGTGGTGACAGGGCAAACCAAAACACAAAGTCAAATGAGGACAAAACATGCACAGAATAAATCTCAAAGAGTGATAGGAATTGGTCTCAAACCCAAAGAGGCCTCTTGGAAGTTTTAAAAGACTTTGAAAAGCAATCAGAGAGGTAGAAGGAAAAATGAGGAAGGAAATGAAAGATATGCATGAGAGAGTCAACAGCTTGGAAAAGGAAGGAAAAAAATTGTCTAAAGAAAACAACACCTCCAAAAGTAGAATTAACCAAATGGAAAAAAGAAATACAAAACTTAACAAGAAAATCACACATTAAAAACTAGAACAGGGCAAATGGAGGCTAATGACTCTCTGTAAGACAGCAAGAATCAGTCAAACAAACTAAAAAATGAAAAAAAAATGGAAGAAAATGTGAAATACCTTGTTGGAAAAATAGCAGATGAGCTAGAAAATAGATCCAGAAGAGACAATTTAAAAGTTATTGGCCTCTCTGAAGGCCATGACCAAAAATGGAGTCTGTATAGCTTTCTACAAGAGATCAAAAAGGAAAAATGCCCCAATATTCTAGAAACAGAGAAGGAAATATTCATTGAAAGAATCCATCAATCATCTTCAGGAAGAAATCCCACAAGAAAAAGACAAAATAAAATACTTTGTGGTCTACCTGCCAAGACAAACCCAAGAACTATATGAAAACATTTACAAAATACTTCTCACATGAATAAAGTCAGATCTAAATAATTGGAAAAATATCAATTGCTCATGGGTAAGCCTAGATAATATAATAAAAATGATAATTCTTCTTAAATTGCTCTATTTTTCAGTGTCATGCCAAACTGCCAAAGATTATTTTATATAACTAGGAAAAAATAATAACAAAATTCATCTGGAAAAAAGATCAAGAATATCAAGGGAATTAATGAAAAAATACAAAGGATGGTGGCTTAGCAGTACCATAGTACCATAATATACTAAAAGTATATTATAAAGCAACAGTCATCAAAACTATTCGATACTGGCTAAGAAATAGGGTAGTGTGGATCAGTGGAATAGATCAGATACACAAGACACAATAATCAAGACCTATAGTAATCTAGTATTTGATAACATCCAATCTCCAGCTTCTGGAATAAGAATTTACTACTGGAAAATAATATATCAGAAACTTGGTGTAAACCTATATCCCACAACCCATACCAAAATAAGATCAAAATGGATACATGATTTGGGCACAAAGGATGATACCATAAACAAATTAGGAGAGCAAAGAATAATTTACTTATAAGATCTTTGGAGAAGGGAGGAATTTATACCAAAGAAGAACTAGAGAACATTATGAAAGGCAAAATAGACAACTCTGATTACATTAAACTAAAAAGTTTTTGCACAAACAAAACCAAGAGAAACAAGATTAAAAGAGATGTACAAAGCTAGGGAACAAATCTTTACAGCCAGTGTTTCTGATAAAAGTCTCATTTCTAAAATATATAAAGAACTGTATCAAATTTATAAGAATATAATTGTTCACTGAAGAAAGCCATATACACCCAGAGAGAGGGATGCGAAATGTGGACCACAACATAACATTCTCATACTCCTTGATTGATGTTTGCTTACATTGTGTTTCCTTTATCTGATATATCGTTTGTGTAGATAAGATTTTTCTTGCACAGCAATGATAAGTTTGGAAATATGTATACATATATTCGATTTGCCAATATTTTAACATAATTAACATGTAGTGGATATCCTGCCATCTAGGGGAGGGGTGGGGAGTTGGGGGGAAAAATTTGTAACGGAAAGCTATGTAAGGGTTATTGTTGAAGAATTACCCACACATATGTTATGCAAATAAAATTTAAAAAAATAAAAAATAATAAAAAATAATTTATAAGAATATAAGTCATTCCCTAATTGATAAATGGTCAAAGGATTTGAACAGATAATTTTGAGATGATGAAATTAAAGCCTTCTATAGTTATATGGAAAAACCCTCTAAATCATTTTTGATTAGAGAAATGCTAATTAAAACAACTCTGAGGTACCACATTACACTTCTCAGATTAGCTAAAATGACAGGAAAAGATAATGATAAATATTGGAGGGGATGTGGGAAAACTGGAACACTAATGCATTGTTGGTGGAGTTGTGAAATAATCCAACCATTCTGGAGAGCACTTTGGAACTATTACCAAAAGGCTATAAAACTGTTTCTACCCTTAACTGGGTCTATATTCCAAGGAAATCGTAAAGGAGGGAAAAGGACCCACATGTTCAAAAATGTTTGTAGCAGCTCTTTTTGTAGTAGCAAAGAACTGGAAAATAAGTAGATGCCATCAATTGGGTAATGACTGAACAAGTTGTGGAAGATAATGGAATATTATTGTTCTGTAAAAAATGATGAACAAGCTGATTTTAGAAAGGTCTGGAAAGATTTACATAAACTGATGTTGAGCGAATCAAGCAGAACCAGGAATACATTGTACACAATAACACCAAGAATGTGCGGTGATCAACTATGAAAGACTTGGTTCTTCTCAGTGGTTCAGTGATCCAAAGACCCAATGGATTCTCTTCTCTATTTTTTGAATCTCTCTTATAGTTCTTCCCTTTTGCTCTGATTTTTCTATCCTAAAATGATTCACAAAGTAATGTGTATTAAAAATAAATAAATTTACCAGGAAAAAAGAGAGAGGACTGTAGGGACTGAGTGTGGATCACAACATAGTATTTCCACTTGTTTTATTGTAGTTTGTTTACATTTTGTTTTCTTTCTCATTTTTTTCCTTTTTCATTTGATTTTTCCTATGCAACATGATTATTGTGGAAATATGTATAGAAGTATTGCACATGTTTAACCTATATTGGATTATTTGCCATCTAGGGAAAAGAAGTTGGTGGGAAAGAAGGGAAAAAAATTTGGAACGCAAGATTTTTCAAAAATGAGTGTTGAAAATTATCTATGTATATGTTTTGAAAACCCAAAGCTTTAATTTAAAAAAAGACCATTAGGAAAAAAATAATGTTCCTTTGTTTTCCACATTGGATCTCACTAAGGTGGTAATGGCGGATTTTTTTTTATTTCTACTTTTCCCTCATCTTCTATCTCTCCAAGACAATTTTCTTGTATTATTTCTTGCATTATTGTATCATGTGTCAATGTTCTTTTTTGGTCACAAATTTTAGGCAGTCTAATTATTCTCATATTTTCTTTTCTTGATGTGTCCTCCAAATCTCTCACATTTTGTTCTATTTTTCCATTCCTTATAATTTGTTTTGTTATTTCTTGGTCTCTCATAGCTTCACTGGTTTCCTCTTGCCCAATTCTAATTTTCAAAGATTTATTTTCATCCTTGAGACTCTGTACCTCCTTTTCTAGTTGGCTAACTTTTTTTTCATAATCTTGTTTTTCTTGGATGGTTTTTATTTTAGTTTTTCCTCAATGTCTCTCATTTGATTTTTAAATTCTTTTTTGGGTTCTTCTATGAATTCTCTCTGGGCAGGGAGTCATTTCACATTACTCTTTGGGCTAGAAGCTTTTTTTAGTGTCTTTCTGTGACTTTCCTGTTCCAATAGTATGTTTCTATGGTGGATTTCTTTCTTTTTTGCCAGTTTATTTTTTTAATAATAGGTATTAGTGTAAGCACCTCTAATCTGGGGTGGGGGAGATGGTGCTCCTGGCTTCACCTCAGCTCTCTCCTCTGACTAGGAACCTCAAACCAAGAGCTTCACTCTCCAATACATGCCCACAGCCCACAGCATCCTTGCCTCTGCACTCCCAATGTGCTGGTTCCTTCTTGCCCAAGACCATGTTCCTGCAACACAGCCAGGGCTGATGCTCCCAATCATCCAAAGTTCCCTCAATCTTCCTGAACTAAGAATCCAATTCCACTCAAGGTCTAGGAGGTAAAAGTTTCTATGGTTCCTGCTGAAGGTCCAGCCATATCTAGTCTAACCCAGAGGTCTCTGCATTTCACACGAGTTAATCCCTGATCCTGGCTCTTTCTTCCAATCTTCTTGGGTTATACCAGAAAGACCCCTGCTCTACCCCAAGTCTTCTTGATTTTTCACCAATCCATGTTCACCCTGAGATGCAAATTTGATTTATTTGTGGGGGAAATCTGAAGAGCTTGAAATTTACCAACCTACTCCGACATCTTCCCAGAATCCTCTTCTAGCCTAATATTCTTGAGAAAGGCTTATGGGATGAAAGAGTGACTGCTTATTTTAAAGGAGATAATGATGCTAAGACCTTCCCAGGCACCACACAGAGAGAACATAAAATCTGGGGCTAAATAAAATGAGAACAGACAAGGAAAGACTATTTCTACACAACCCTCCTTTCCCAATCACTTACTTTTGCCCAGAATCTTTTAAATCAAATAGCTTTGAAAGCAATTATTCATCTAGACTTATATTTTCAAAATTTACTGATGGATGGAATAAATGAATATAAAGTATTTATTAAACACTTGTTATGTACCAAATACTATGCTAACTTCTAGGGATATGAACACAAGAGCAGGGCAGTGCCTCTCCTCAAAAAGTTTACAGTCCAGAAGAAAGAGACAATACAAGCAGGAAAGTAGAGTCTGGGGAAGGAAATTTGGGTCTGAAAATATCAATTTGATTTTTAGGCCTAGAGCAATAGGTGGAAACTGGTCAGTGGGAAGGATGTAAAAGGTCATATGCAGAAAGTGACAAGAAGGGGGCAGCTAGGTGGCACAGTGGATAGAGCACCAGCCCTTAAGTCAGGAGGACCTGAGTTCAAATCTGGTCTCAGACACTTAACATTCCCTAGTGACCCTGGGCAAGTCACTTAACCTCAATTGCCTCAGCAAAAAAAAAAAAGGAAGAAAAGAAAAAAGAAAAAGAAAGGACAAGAAGGTGATAAGTGCAGATGACCAAATGAAATATGAACATGAAAAGCATGGGACCTTTTCTATATGATGGACTCTGTGAGTCTCTGCTCACTCACCATCCAGGTCAGGTCCATAGATTCCTAGGTTTCTAAGTTTCTAAATAGACAGTAGAAAGAGATCTTTTAGGCCATTTAGAGGAATATGCTCATTTTATAAATGATGATGACAGGTTAACTCCAATTCAATGTCATTAGATTGTCTGTGAATGAAATTTATTCTCATGACCCCTGGTTATTGTTCAAATACTCTAAATATTTTTCATAAGCAGTGAATCACCCCGAATGGCCTGCTTTTACCTTCAGGGTCATTCAGAGATCAGTTCCCTTAGGTCTTTAACAATTCAGTGGTGAACTCTACCTTTCTGGATGGCTTAATCTATTGAATGGAAACTGGGCTAGAGTCTGGAATTATGGGAAAGATCTCTAATATCCTATGCTGGTAAATGGATGGGCACCCACTGGCATCAATCCATACTACAGTTTGCAGTGGAAAGAAACCAATTCATGCAGGTAAGCACAGACTTGGCAATCTTTGTCTTTATTGTCTTTTGTTGACAACACTAGAAAATAATTTAGGATCATTAGCTATTTTTCCAGGTAGAAGAGCTTATCAAGGCATCCTGACATAAAAGAATTTGTTTATTCTTAATAATTGGCTAATTTCTGGCTCCACCCCTAGGCACATGACTCTCATCTGATGAAAGGACACCCACATCCCATTGGTCAGCAACAGCTCTTTCGGGGTTCTGTCCCCAAGGGGCCAATACTGAGGCTGCACTTTGTTTGACAGTCATGCTGAACTTCAGCTTCTCCAGATGGAAATCTCTTTGGGGCTCTTACAGGATTAAGAGAGTCCTATCTATGCTAATAGCTCAATGCAGTCCCATCACTCTCCAAAAGCATTCATACATTATTGGACCAATATATCATTAGAGTGAGGTGTTTGGATGATACATGGTTTCAAAGATGGAGCTATCAAAAGAGTGAGTCTAAGAGCAGATTAAATTTAATTATGGGATAAAAGGATGCTCTCCTTCACTCTGATGATAAATTAACCAGGGAAAAGTAGAGATATGGGAAGACAAATAAGAAACAATAAATGGTATTTGCATATTGTTTTAAAGTTTGCAAAGCACCTTTTATATATTATTTCATTTGAGCCTTATAGCAACTCTGTGAGGCAGGCACTATAAATATTATTATCTACATTTGACAGATGAGGAGCCTGATGCTTACAGCAGTAAAATGATGTCTCTAAAAACATATAACTGGTAAGTATCAGAGGTGAGATTTAAACTCAGGTTTTCTCAATTCCTGGTCCTTCACTAAAGCCATTAAGCCATTCTACCCCCAAGGTGAAGAGAGGAGATTTCTCTTAGAGATCCATTGGTCCCATAAATTTTTCAGGGACAAATGATACCAGTTGGTAGATTTCTTTTCTTTTCTTTTCTTTTTTTTCTTTTTTTTTTTTTTTGCTGAGGCAATTGGGGTTAAGTGGCTTGCCCAGAGTCACACAGCTAGAGCATATTAAGTATCTAAGATCAAATTTGAACTCAGGTCCTCCTAACTTCAGAGCTAGTGCTGTATCCACTGCACCACCTAGCTGCCCCCAGTTGGTAGATTTCTGAATATTTGTATTACTCTCATTCTTCAGCACCTCTCTGTATCTTGGGAATTTAATTTAGAATGAAAATATCTCATCTAGATGGTGCAGGGGATAGAGTACCAGCCCTGAAGTCAGGGGTACTTGAGTTCAAATCTGGCCTCAGATACTTAATACTTTCTAGCTGTGTGACCCTAGGCAAGTCACTTAACCCCAATTGCTTCAGAAAAAAAAATCTCATCTAAACATTTATACAATTGAATTCATTATCTTTATTCCTCCCATCAACACCACCAAGACCTCATGTATATTGTCACCATTCATCCAGCCATATAGGTTCTCAACCTTCATACCATCCTGGACTTCTCACTCACTCTCACCCTAATCACCCTCACATCCAAACATTTTTAAGTCTTATCTCTATCTCCATCACATCTCTCACAAAAGTTTAGGATCTCCTTCATTAACTCTAAACTAGACTATTGCAATAGCTTCCTAATTGTCTTCTTGCTTTTTATCATTTCCCACTCCAATCTATCCTGCACACAGTCACCCAAGTGTTTTTTTTCCCCTAAAGGATGGGTTAACCATGTTATCATCCCTACTCAATAAACCCTAATGGATTCCAATTGGTTCTAGAATCAGCTAAAGGCTTCTCTGTTTGGTATTTAAATCTCTTCATGACTTAACCCTTTCCAGGCTTATTACACATCATTTCCCTCTGTGCTTTGCATGATACAATCTTATAGATAACCTATTCCATGTTCCATTTTTGATGCCTTTACAAAGACAATCTATCATCACTGGAGGGCTTCTCTTCTCACCTCTGCCTCATGAAATCCCTAATTTTCTCCAAGACTTATTTTAAGCTCCCCTCCTACATGAAGCTCTCCTTGATCCTCCACTTTTGAGTGTTCTCCCATCCTAAACTACCTTGTATTTATTTTCTATGTATTCTATACATATACATGTACAAATAATCTCATATGTTATAATAAAGGCTTCTAGAGGGTGGGTATCTCCTCAATTTCATATTTATACCTCTAGTAACTAGCACAGTGTCAGTCTTCAGTAGGCACTATATGGTTGTTGATTCATTACTTGATCCCAACTTGCAAAATTTATCCATTAAGACTCTGGAAAGTTCCATTTTCCTACTCTCTTCTTTCTATATGCATGTTTTACATTCAGGGATGTTCATATTGTTGGATTGCAAATAAAATTCATCCTGACAACTATTATCTCAGAGAATGGCACATTAGTTTTTTAGCTGACATTTATCCAAAGTAATCACAATGCATTTTAGCCATTTCTTTAAAAAATACAGCAATAGAAAACTGTCTCTTCTTCTCCCTCTGATTTATTAGTTACTATCTGCTCCAGACAGGTATTGCTAAGGTAAAATCCTCAGATTTTATAAGACAAGTTCTGCTGGAGACCCTAGGGAATTCTTCATGACATCTTTTCTTCACACTGAAGCCTTAAGTGGTCTCTCCTACTTCCAAAACCCTTCAGTAATCATTGTCTCTACTCATCATCTGGCAATTAATCTTTGATTACCTTATGACTCCTACTGTTGACTGCAACTATTATATAAATCTTTAATTGTTATTTAATTGGAACTTTGTCAGAAGTAATTTTGTTCCTTTTTTTGCTTCCTCTCTTCCACCAAATTATCTGGATTTTTAGAACCTAGACAAAACGTAGGACTCTTGCCATTTTTCCTAAATGGAGCTGCTGAGGTCATCCCCCTGGAGAAGGACACTCTTGGGAATGAAGCTGTTGAAAGGAGAATCGTATTTTAGTAAAAAAAAAAAAATCCAGAGAAGCTTGAGATGCAAGAAGGAAGTGAGAGAAGAAAGACCAGTAAGATATGGTCCTGAATTACCTGGGATGGGGAGGGACCATCCAAGAACCTCTTTTTCTCTGAGATTAGCTTCCATTTATGCTGGATATATCTTAGCCATATCTTCTTGTCCACATGGTGTACCCATCTTTTAGACTGTGAACTTCTTGAAGTCAGGAACTGCCTTTCTTTGTATCCCCAGGACTTTGCATAGGGCCTGACTGGTACATTTTGTGGCTGTTGTTGCTGACTCATTTCAGTTCTGTCTGATTCTGCATGACCCCAAAATGGGGTTTTCTTAGCAAAGACACTGGAGTGTTTACCATTTCCTTCTCCAGCTCATTTTACAAATGAAAAACTTAACAAACAGGGTAAAGTGACCTGTCCAAGGTCACATAGCTAATAAGCATCTGAGGTCAGATTTGAATTCAGGAAAAGGAGTCTTCTCATTCCAAGCCTGATCCACTGTGCCGCCCTGCTGCCTGCTTGGTATATAGTGAGTGCTTAATGATTATCAAATGACTGACTGATTTTTAATAGCAGCTTCACTAGGACTTTTAGTTATTCATATCTTGAAACCACAAGACTTGAAAAGGGGGAAATGAACTTTAAATGATCAATTTAGGTACAAATTATACTTCTAATGGGAATGTGTCCATGTTCCCTAGTGCTAAAATCTGAATCTTTTGTCTATTTGTTTATAAGCACACTGATTGATCAACAAGCAATTATTTATCATCTATTCTATGTCAGGTGGATGAAGACAAAAATACAATAATTATATTCATATAAAAATACATATATATACACATGTATGCATATATACATATACATATATATATATAAATACACATATACATATGTATGTGTATGTATATAGATAGGTAGATATAGATACATACTATCACATATCTATATATGTCTCTCCCTCCTATATATGGAAAGACATATATAAGCATATGGTAGTATATCTATAGCCAGATATACATATATACATATATGTAGGAAGAGAGAGGATATACACATAATTATATACACACATTTATGTGTGTGTGTGTGTGTGTGTGTGTGTGTGTGTGTGTGTGTACATTTGCTAGTTTAGGAGGAAAGGCACTTGTAGCTGGGGGTATAAGGAAATGTGTGGTTGAATTGAGTTTGAAGGAAATGAGAGATTTTAAAGGAGGAGGGAAGAAGGGAGTGGACTCCAAGGCATGAGGGGAGGGACAACCAGCACAAAGGCAGATGGACATGGGAAATGGAGTTCCCTGTAAGAGCAACACTGAAATCAGACCAGTTTGACCTATAAGAGATTTGAACACATCCTTTCAGGGTCAGCTTCAGCTGCTTTTTCATTTTTGATACTGAATTTCATATAACTTATTGTTCATTTGTTAAACTTTGAGAAAAAAATTTTTAAAAATCAATGCTTCCTTTTAGGGGCAGAAATGGGATGGGAGCCATTGTCTTACTGTAGCTTTATTTCAAGCCTTCCTTCCTGTGTCACTGACAGGCTCTTTTCCAAACACTTACAAAGGGTATAAGGTTAGCAGGAAATTAAAGGATTGGTTGAGAAATATGACTACCTATCCAAATATATGACAAACAGATGGTAATAGAATGAAGATGAAGAGAAATCTGTCTTCTGCTCCTGGGAGCCAGACATTAGGAAAGCTCTGCAAACATACCTTTTAACACAGTGCATCAGGTAGGAAGAGAAAATACCATTTGGTTCAATCCAAAAAGCATCACATGGAAAGAATAGCTCCCCTTTCAGTCATCCATCCTGGGCTTGGAGAGAGTCAGGAGGCCAATTGTATTTGGCTTCATTCTTTGTAATAAACCCCAGAAAAGAGTGGGCTATTCAAGGATGAAGTATGGCTATTTCCCAGCAATGGTTGGGAAAATCTCAGTGAAGAAAGAAAAAAGGGTCAGAGAGCATTGTTGTTACCTCCTGGTGGCAATTAAAAGCCCTGAGTCATTGACAATAGTCTGCCTCCTGTTCAAATCTATCCCTTTAAATTGTTGTTCAGATATTTTTCAATTGTATCATACTTTGTGACTCCATTTTTGGGTTTTCTTGCAGAGATACTGCAATGGTTTGCCATTTTCTTCTCTAGCTGATTTTACAGGTGAGGAAACTGAGGCAAATAGGTGGGATGACTTGTCCAGCTGGTAAGTGACTGAGGTCATATTTGAACTCAGGAAGAGGAATCTTCTTGACTCCAGACCTTCGGCTCTATCCATATTTTGAGTCCATTCTGCGTTCATCAAGCCATAATGATTCTTAAGGCCCTTCTAGTACAAGATTCCTGCTTGGACCTTGGCTTGGGTGTTCTGACTCTTGGGCTGCATGTGAGATTTGCCTTAAATGTGGCAAGGTCTAAGGTAAACCACCTACATGGAGAGATTCGAGGACCTATGAGGATCTCACTCACTCTTTCCCCAAGGATCCCCACCATCACTATCACTTTTGGATTGAGGCACTGAAGACCTTAGTGAGAATGACTGTATATTCTTTGGAAGGAAGAACACATTCTGAATCCATTATTAAACATCAAGGCCAATGGAGAATCCCAATGATAAAAAACTATTTATAATTGTTATATGGTGCTTTAAATATTTATCTCACTTTCTCCTCATAACAGCCCTGAGATAAAGGTACTTCTATTACTCCCATATTATAGATGAAAAAATTGAGGCTGACAGATCATGGAGTGACACAGTAAGTATCTGTAGTTAAATTTTAACTCATCTTCTTGACTGTAGATTCAGACCTCTATCTACTAAGCTACTCAGCTGCTGATCAGATGATTGTTTTATGTCCTTCCTTGTGGAAGAAAACCATAACATCAGGGAGGTGATGCTGTGACATGCAAGTAAATTGGATTTAAGTGAGGGAGTGCCGTGAAAAGTCACCAGCCTCACTTTCCCCTCCAGAGCCCTCTGGGTCCAGTGGCCAGATATAGATCAGGTTGACTGGAGATGGCTAATCAGGTCAACATCAGTTTGTGAGCAAGGAGAGTGGAACATAGGATAAAAAGAATGGGAAAGCTTTGAGTAGGGCAGATTAGCTTAGATAGGGGGATAGCCCAGTGAAGGCCCAAGGCTAAAGGAAACTAAGAGAAATAGGAAAAGGACTGGGAAATTCACCATTTTTCTTTAACCTATAGTTAAAGGAGTAAGGTATAAGGACCTTGAGGCTGCTGAGTGGCTTAGAAAATGTCTCCTTTCCCCAGGACTCATCCCTCTAGGTCAGTGTTGGTATCCCCCCATCTCTAGAGAGTTTTCTTCACCCACTTACTGAGACACTGGAGTACCGGGGGCTTCTGAAGGCAAGCAGCAGGAATTTGATTATGTAAATACAGAGAGAGCATTTAATGGGACTCTCTTTATTGTGTTATATTTCATCATGTTGATCTTAACTTATGAAAGCAGGTGCAGCCCAGGATCTGTGCACAGTAAAATCCATGATGAAGGGAGAGGGGAATGAAGGGACAAGCCCAACCCCAAACTGCCCCCCCCGCTCTATAAGATCTCCAAAGCCTTCAGTAAATCCAGAATCATATCAGGGTACAGTGAAAGGAGTATTGGAAGGCCTGAATTCTAAACCCAGCTCAGCTCCTTATTAACTAGGGAACTTTGGGTACCTCACACAAACTCCAGGTCTCAGTTTCCTCATCTTCAAAATGAATTGAATGCCTTATATGATCTCTAAGTTACTTCTAAATCTATGACCTATGATCCCAGATACTAACAAATGGAATCTTAGTATTTAGTTATCTTCTAAAAGCCATGCTTCTCCATCCCTCCCTTTTTTTGACAATTAAGAGGAGTTATGGTAGTAATACATTGATGGGTTGATCCCTGATGATCAGTCTCTATTTTCTTTAAATAAAAAAAAAAACATTGTATTGCTGATTTTTGTTTACAAAATAGTAACCACTGGATAAAGCTTCTGTCTCTGAAGTCTTTCCTAGTTACAAAAGAAAAACAATTGAGCAAAAGCAACCAACAATATCTGTATCCAACTATATCTACCACATTCTGCCCCTTTGGTCTGCCCTTTCTCTGCCAGAAGAAGGTGGTAGAATGATTGGTGCTCTGGATTCGATGTCAGGAAAACCTGAGTTTGAATGTTGCCTTAATCTCATTGGTCACCATTATCCTACCCACAGTTCCTCCTCTATAAAATGAGAGGGAGCAGACATGAGGCTTCTAGGCTCCCTTCTTGCTCTTTAATCTCTGATCCTATATGCTCTGTTCTCTGGAACCTGACTCTAAACCAGGCTTCTTTTCCTTTATATTATTGTAGTCATTGTACATATTGTTGTCTGCATCCGTTTATGAGTTTCCCATGTTCCTCTGTATTCCCCATATTTGTCATTTCTTCTTGCACAATTGCACTCCATCATGTTCGCAGATCAACCATTCCCCAGTCGATAGTTTCTATTTTTCAACAAGATGATGTGGCACATTGTAAACTAGGTAAGCTGCCCTGGCTGACTATGGGGAGCGTGAATCTCCAAGACAGCATAACTTCAAAGTCCCAAAGGCCAGAAGTCAATTCAGACAAACAGCACTGAAAGCATCCCAGATCACCTCACCCCATGGGTCTCCCCTGAACTCCAGTTTTTATTGTCTACAGAGCATATCTGACATTTAGTCATATATCATCTAGAATTCTTGTGTGACTGCATCCTGCCTATCCAAAAAAGAATTGAACTGCTCATGAACAAAAGGCCTTTGTATCACTCAGTGTTTAACACACTGCCGAGTATGGAACAGGTGCCCAAATAAAATGCTGATGGATAAGTTGTTCTTTGAGCCATCCAACCCTATGTCAGGCTTATTCCCCCAGGAAATGCCAGTGCCTAGAGTGACTGCCTCCTTTCTAAATACTTTGCCCACAATGGTTGATGTGAGAGAACTGGGTTTCCTTAAGAGAAATCCTTATTTTATAAGACATATATCTGGACCCACACTTATCTCAGGAGATGTAAGTTGACTTGAAGAAGAGAATCATGGGAACAAATGATGAGGGTGCCTCTACTCAAAGCCCTTCCCCAAAGAACTCCAATGAGAGGAAAGCCCATTTCATTCTGGAACAATTCTAATTGTTTTTTATTGTTGTTTTTGTTCACTTTTTCAGTTGGGTCCAACTCTTTTTGGGGTTTTCTTGGCAAAGAAAAATACTAAAATAGTTTGCCATTTTCTTCATCATTTTACAGATGAGGAAACTGAAGAAAACAAACAAAAGTGACTTGGCCAGAGTTATATAGCTAGTAAGTGTCTAAGGCCAGATTTGAACTTGAGAAGATAGAGCTTCCTGATTCCTGATGTGGCACTCTAATTACTTTACTAAGTAGGATTTTTTTAAAATATCAAATCCTACATTTATCTCTTTATAATTTCTACCTAAAAGCTCTTGCCTTTCAGATCAAGAGGGAGCATATTCCAGGCATGGGTATGAATTGGCCTATCTTTATTTATTATTTATTTATTATATTTAGTAATAGTTGGTCATTCCCAAGACATTCTGGTCTTCATCACTACCACCCCTTTTACCTAATGGTAGGAAATCTGGTCCAACTCAGTTAAGGATATGTAGACAAGTAAAACCTGAAGAGAGGGGACCCAGAGCAAGTAGATTTTTTTGGAAGATGAATCATCTATAAAGTATGAAAACAGAAACACAAATGTGGCTCCTGGACAGTGAAGAGGCACTACATAGGCATGGGAGTGGGGAGGGAACACCATTAGAGAGAGAGGGCTATGCTGAAATAATCACAAAGACAAGTACATTTTAGTATAAAAGGCCAATTTCACCTTGCTATAATCTTTGTTGAGATTTGATCTAGACCTTACTCTGATTCTAAGAAGACTTATTAAAGTGTTAAGTCTCTAGATCTCAATAAATCCATTTTCCCTGAGGCTTATCCAATTTCATGGAAATTCAATCAATACCCATGTTAAATCATGCATCTCCAGTGGTGATGATAATGCAGTAGACAGAGGCCCTAGAGTGAGCAGTGATCAATGCCTAGAAAGGCTCTAATTGCTTTTTCTGGCAGTGTCTGATTATGTTGTCTCAAACACACTGATGATCCCAGTTATGGCATTATCCACCATTGCATGTGATGGCATGCTTAATAGTAACTGTGTGATCAGGTAGTATGTCACAATTTGTCGAGTGGAGAGAATACTGGGTTATGGCTCCATCTACTCCTAGCTCTACCACTTATCAACTGTGTGACTTTGGATAAGTTTCTGACAATCTCTGTATCTCAGTTTCTCCATCTGGAAAAATGAGTCTAATAATCCCTGTCCAACAAATGTTACAACCTTGTTATGAGGCCCAAGTCACAGGATCATAAATTCAGAGCGAGAATGAGTGTCAAATGTTCATAAAATTACTGTGCCAATTATAAAAACACAAATGTAAAGTATCATTAGATATGCTATCATGTCAGCTAATAAACATTTATTAAGTACCTGCTTGTAATAAGGAGGCAGATCTATTCAGCCCAGATTATGCTAATTGGGGTAAGAGATCCTCTGAAAGAATGCTGAAATACTGAAGAAAAGTAAACCCATGACAATTTGGTAGTAAATGGGTGCTAATTAGGTTGAGGAGCAGACTTTACTTCCAGGAGGCCAGTCCTGGGCAACAATAAATGGATCCCTATACCACCCTTAGACCAGGAGAAATATAATGTAGAAAGAAAACTAAAATGACACAGCGCCAGGGATGGCCTAAGATCTGGTCCAAGTTTTTCCATGCCATAGTTAGAGTTTCTTTTGCTGTTTACAGTCATCCAAGGTGATTTACATTAACTGGGAAACCATTCATGTTCTCCTACTCTGACTCTACCATACACTGTCATGTGTCAGGCACTGTGCCAAATACTGAGGCAAAAGGCAGTCCCTGCCCTGCTTTCCATGTGTAATGGTGTGTTTGCACCTTGGTATTTCTAAGTAAATATGGATTTTTTTTTACAATTTAACTTTATTTTTTTTCTTTTTTTAAAAGACATCTATCTTCTTTTACTGATAATCCTATGATTATCAGTAATACATGTTAATCTGGACTTGATTCTGACCAATAGGGAAGAATGAATTACTGAAGTCAAAAATGGGGATCTGGGGAGGTAATAATCACGACATTTTCTAATTCTGAATTGACAAGGAGGGAGAGACTAGGAATGGAATTTATTTTCTGGGACCCTCATTTCCAGATTGGTAATTACCTTTCCTAGACCACTATTTTCAGCAGGTTTTAACCATGCTTTGCTCCACTCCTTGACACTTATAAACTGCCATGATGCTATAATGTCCTCTTTACTCCCAGTTCCTCTAAGACTGTAACCATGAACCATGGTCAAATTAACTGTGCCATTGTTCCAGGTTGGGGTGTGTCAACCTACTCTCTTATGGTTCCCTTTAACTTTCCTGACCAAGTGTCTGTGCCTGGCCACAAATCCCTTATGTATAGTGTGTATATAAACTATTAGAATGTAATTTCTTTGAGGTTGAGGATTATTTTTGCTTCTGTAGTTGCTCCCTTAGTACCTGACACACAAGTGTTTAAGCAGAATACTTTATGGACATCTAAGTGGCACAATGCATAGGATACTGGCCTTGGAGTCAAGAAGACCTACATTTGAATCCTCTCTCTGACATTTTTCAGCTATGTGACCCAATGTACAAAATTTAAACTCTGCTCCTCAGTCTCTTCATCTATAAAATAGGGATAATAATATCCATCTGCCAGGGTTGCTGTGAATGAGATAACATATGAAAAGTGCTTTATAAATATTAAGGAGCTAAATGAATTTACACTTATTGTTTTTATCATTCATTCAGTAACTTAATTTTTCAAAAAGTTGTATCCAGTATGTATCTAACCAATGGTAGATGAATGAAAGAGAATAAGATAGTTTTATTGGTTTAATATCAAGGCTAATAGCAATAATAATAAAGCAATAACTGGAACTTACAGAGCATTTTGAAGTTTCCAAATTCTCTGATGATATTATGAAGACAATATATTATTGTCCTCATTTTACAGAGAAGGAAACTGAAATGCTGAGAAGTAAGATGTGACTGTGTCCATGTAAATAGTGACTAGTAGCATTTGAATCCAAGACTCCCAATCCAAGACTCCCAACTTCCCGTCCAGTTCTCTTTCTACTTTGCAGCAATACTGCCTGTAGAGTGTTCTGAGACTTTCAGTAAATGCTGAAGACCACAAAAGGGCCTTTGGGGCCATGTTAATAGCAAGAACTTCCAAGAAGGAGTGAGAATGCTGCATTTGGTGAACATTAAGGATAATGTACATTAGAATGTGATTTTCAGACCAGGAAGGATAAAAGCAAAATATTTAATGCAAAATCCAAACCAAAAAGAAGTATGATGAAAGAGTATATAGCTGTCCTCAGTGCATTTCAAATTACTAGGTCCAATTGAACACTGTTATAGAGTTCTGAAGGTAAATGGGATTGCTGAGAATATATGTGTAGTTTTGAAAATTCATGGAGAATAGAAAAAAAGATTTGAGATGGTGGGCACGTATTCCAGTTTTGAATAAAATAATGCACTTTCCCAATTCTAAAAAAGTGATCCTGACTTCCACTGCTGGCAAACTACTAAAACACATTATTAAAGGGACGGCTTGTGGCTCTTTAGAAAGGGAAATAGCGACCATTTTGTAGCAACATGGGTTCTTCCAAAAACAAATCGCATTGAGCCAGCAACATTCCCTCTGAGTTTTTAGATTGTGAGAGAATCTGGACATCTAGATTTGGAAAGTAGACAGAAAAAAAACATAAAGACATCATTGGTAGTAATATAAATGGAAGAATTGGAACACTTTTGTCTTAAGGTGGGGACAAGAATTATGATCCTCACTGAGATCTCCAGACTATAGAGATAATGCAAGAGGATTGATTTGGGGCAGTCACCTCCAAGCTCCCTAAGTCATGTCAAAGAACACCTTTTCCTACATATGATAAAACTTAAGAAATCCCAAACAAAACAGTATAGACCAATAGGTTGATGGATTATATTTTTCTATTTTTTAAAAAATCTATCTTATGTAGAACTACTTCAAGAATTATGGTTTCATCCCATCCCCCCCACCATCACTCACATTCTTTCACTAACTGTCTAGTGTAATTATTAATTATAATGAGTTGATTGAAGTAAGGAGTGGGGGGAGCTCATTTATACTTCCCTTTGCTCTTTGCTACAGGTGTGTAATTTTTCCCCTTCTTAATTCCTACTCTTGTCTTTCCCTAAATTCATTATATGCAGAATAGAAACTAATTTTCCATTACAAAGCCCTTAATGATCTTCTAATGAATTATTCACTCTGCTTTTACAGAAATGAATGTTTAATGGGCTGTTCTGTGCTGAGTTAAAAATAAAATATCTAAAATGTGAAACAACAGACATTGCTAGATAGAGCCTAGAATCATGAAAGTCACAATCTTCTATAAAATGGTGCTCTCCGCTAAAGAGAGACAACAAGGTGCAGGCTACGGAATGAGGGCCTCTGATTCTCTAAGTCACTTCAACTTCAATTTCCATATTTATAAAATGAGGAGAAGGATGGACCAGATGGCCTTAGATCCCTTCCATCTTATGATCCCATTATTTTTAAGCTTACCCCTTTACTAATAATAAAGAAACATGAATTTGGGGGTTTTGTCCTGGGATAGAAACAAGTTTCAGTCCAGAGCCTGGGGCCCTGGGCCCTGGGTTATATGTTATTTATGTGAGCTGATCCAGTGGTAGTCTCAACAAAGGAAAGGAGAGAGTCCCAGAGTGATAGGCAATCTCAGAGCTCAAACAGAGAAATCAATGGAGATTGTATTAGTGAGAAGTAAGCATGAATATGTCTAATGGCTCAAGATACAAAGTTGAGGGAAATGTATCTGGAGTGTTCAGGCTGCAGAGGGACTATCACAATCACATTCTCATTACAACCTTCAACTTTGATTAGTTAATTCTAGCAAGTTTCTCTATTGACTAATTTTGACAAGTCAGTATTCATTCCTATTTTCCTGGCTCACCAGCTTCCATCTTCTGTAATCCATAATGGTTATCTGAGAGTTGTTCTATTTCTGTTTTCTCTAGGGTCACTTCCACTGTACCCTCTGAAATTCCTGTTGTGTCATTACTAATTCCTCTTAAGCTTTAGTCACCTCCTCAAACACTTGTTTCCACTTTTTCTTTACATAAAACTTGGGTTTCCACCAAGTTCTAAAGTAAAATGTCTTCAGATAGAGTTTCACTTTATCTTCCAATAACTTCAGATAAAATTTCACTTTCAGGCAGAGACTTTACCTGTTTTTCTGGAATGGATCCTGGATTATGGTTCTGGTTGTCCTATTGAACCAGATGATAAGCACTTTCCTGGTTCTCTACAGATGAAGGATATGGATATTGGCTTTCTCTGGGGCCAGAAAACCCTTCTTGGGCTTCTTTAATTCTAGCCCCTCATACCCCATCTCCAAGCACTTGAGGGCTAGTGGTTGAGAATTAGGCTGGAGTAAGGTTGGGAAAATCAAGCCGAGTTTGTGCTTTTTCCTAAGGGCAATAAGAAGCCAGCGGAGCTTCCTGAGTAGGGAAATGACATGGCCAAACCTGCCAATTAGGAAAATCAATTTGTCTCTTGTGCGGAAGATGGATTAGAGCAGAGAAGAGACCAAGACAGGGAAACCAATTAGGAAATGATTGAGATAGTCCCAAAGAGGGATTTCAGGGATCATAACAGTATCATCAGGTTAGAGTTGGAAGTGGTTTAAGAGGTCAATGAGTCCAACTGCTTCATTTTGCAGATGAGGAAACTGAGATCAAGAGAGTTTAAATTCTTTCTTTTCCAGAGTTACAACCAGCAAGTGTCAAAGGTAGGATTCAAATCCAGGTCTTCATTCCTTCAGGTCCAGCCCTTTTATCTTCATCACCATGCTGGAGGTCATCCTTTCTTTCTCCTGACATCCCATGTTTACTTGGCATCCCTTACCCTTGGCACATGATCAGTCCAATTTCTCTTCTCATTATACAATTCTTTCATAACAAATTTTGCTCTCATTCTTCTTTGATAGTCCTCACTAGTACTATATGGTACAGCCTGCTCACAAACAGCATGTGTTTCTCTATTAAAAAAACAAACAAAACTCCAATTTTTATTTTATGATGGTATTGAATTGAGAATTTTTGCTTCTTTCACTCTGGAGTCCAACCTAAAGGCAGGAAAATACCCCACATGCCTACTTTTTGCTAGTCTAAATGGAAAAAAAATATCCATTTCCCTAATGAGAAAGACTAAGAATGGTTTGAGGGCAGGGCTATGAGCAGGGGCAACCACTCAGGGCACAATTGCCTAGATAAGTCCACTTTATAGCTGATCAAGCCATAGTTACTCCATGAAAACTGGGCTTTGCCCCTCAAAATGTTGAAAGTTGAGCCTCTCTGTAGAAGGTGAGGTGATTTGAAAAGAAAAAAAATGAATACTTTCAACGCTTATCAAGGATAATATTCCTAGTTTATTATGGAAGAATTTAACCTCTGGGTGTGTGGATGATCCTAGAGCTATTCCAGAGCCTCAACAAATCCCAATCAAATGAGTCTTGTTCTCATCAGGATCACCTGAAGATGACCTTGAGTGAGAAGCAGGTCCTTATTTGTTCATCTTCTATCTTTGAGGGAAAGGAATCCAGGAGCACAAGACAAAGATGTACAAAGGAAGATTTTTCTGGTCCCAGGGAATGCCAATATCCATATCCTTCATCTGTAGAGAACCAGGAAAGAGCTTATCATCTGCTTCAATAGGACAACCAGAACCAGAATCCAGAATCCATTCCAGAAAAGCAGGTAAAGTCTCTGCTTGAAAGTGAAATTTTATCTGAAGTTATTGGAAGATAAAGTGAAACTCTATCTGAAGACATTTTACTCTAGAAATATTTCATTGAATATGACCCCAAAGTGAAACTCATTTACTAAAAACAAACAAACAAACAACAACAAAAAAACTAAGGCCATTTAGTGGATAATGTTCTGATTTGAAGTCAGAGAGATGTGAGTTCAAATTCTGCCTCCAATACTTTTAGCTGTGAAATCCTGGGCTTATCACTTAACTTCACTGTGCCTCAGTTTCCTCATCTGTAAAAGGAGGGTGCTAGATTAGATGTATTTTAAAGTTATTTTCAACTCAAGTCCATGATGCTATGACCTTGAGTTGCAGGGACAGAAATTCAAGGTTTATGATGAGGGAAGCAAATAGCTTATACATTCGGGCCACATTGGGAGTAAGGCATCCATTTCTGACCACCATACATCATGAGGGATATTGACAAATTAAGAGCCACCAGAGAGCAATGACTAGTGGGATAAAGCAGAAATAAAGGCAGCAACAGTGGAAGGGGCAAGCCTGAACAAGGAAAAAAAACTATGGAGAAACATGAAAGTTTGACATATTAAAGTGAGAGAGTTCTTGTTTTTGACACTCCAGAATGCAGAAATAAGGACCAATTTATAGGGTGGATCATTTCAACTGAAATTAAAGAAGAATAGGGGCAGCTAGGTGGTGCAGTAGATAGAGCACCAGCCCTGAAGTCAGGAAGACCTGAGTTCAAATCTGGTCTCAGACACTTAATACTTCCTACCCGTGTGACCCTGGGCAAGTCAAAAAGAAAGAAAGAAATAATAGGCGAGTACCGAAATTTTTCCAAAAAGGAACATGCTAACACATCAGAAATGAATGCCCCATCATGGGAGGAATTCAAGCAGAGACTAAATAATTCTGTATCTGAGCTTCTCCACAAGACATTTCTGCATTGAGTAGGAGATTGTATTGAATGACCTCTGA
Source organism: Myrmecobius fasciatus (assembly GCA_023553655.1). Taxonomy (NCBI): domain Eukaryota; kingdom Metazoa; phylum Chordata; class Mammalia; order Dasyuromorphia; family Myrmecobiidae; genus Myrmecobius; species Myrmecobius fasciatus. The sequence continues at coordinate 675,388 of JAJPUD010000140.1, forward strand.
CATTTCTTCCAAATCCCAGATCCTCTGAATTTCTTCTCAGTTGTTTCCTTTTATGCCCAAAGAAGGCAATGTATGGTTTGCTTCATTGTGAAGTTTTAAAGAAGATTGAAAAATCCTACCCCTGAAAAGGGGAAAAAGTTATTCCTAATCTAAAAAAAGAATATATCAACAGCTTAGCAAGTGAGAAGGTGACTTGGAGACTGAAGCAGGGGAGTTGGAAACTAAAGAAAGCTGTGGTTACAAGAAACACAGGGAATGAATAGCAGCCGACTTGTCTCATTCTGACTCATCAATCAGAGAGAGGGCCATCTCTCAGCCTGAGGGGAGGCAGGCTGAAAGATAGTCTGTGATGACAAGTGGATGGATGGCTATGATAAGAGTACAGGAATGATAAGGAAATGGAGCACCTGATAAATTATGGGAAGCTGTCCATTGGATTGTAGGAAGCAAGGTGATAAGTTATAGATTTCACAATTAAGTGACAAATTAAATATGATGAATGTTTGTTCAGTACCACAGGGAACCGGTGATTAAGATCTAGATGCAAACTACCTGCCCAGCCTTGATCCTCTCTCTTTTTCCCTTGTTGCCTTCCACTGTAATGAGTTCTTTCCCTTTCTGCTAAAACTACCTATGCTGGAACTGGAAGGTTGTTGGCCATGGATTGGTCTTTGCATCCTATCTCGATAGAAAACAAAAGGCTCATACTTCAAATGTTCTATCGGTGTTGGGCTAGAAGCCACTCTGAAGAAAAAAGTGACATTTAAGTTTATCAGCATGAAAAAAAAAGTCAAATACGAATTGAGTTGTTTTTAGGTAAGCCATATAAGGAATAAGATGGTTTTATGCTTGAAGCCTTTCTAAGATACTTTTTCATGGAATATCAGAGTTGAAAGAGATCTTAAATAATTTTTTATAAGGCAATTGGGGTTAAATGACTTGTCCAAGGTCAAACAGCTAGTAAGTGGGAAAAGTATCTGAGGTCATATTTGAACTTGCATCTTCTTGAAACCAGGGCTGGTGCTCTATTCTTTGTGCCATCTAGCTGCCCCTGCAAGGGATCGGAGAAATCTTATAGTGAGCAAATATTTCTCTTTTTTAATGTCTAAAGCTTTTTATTTTCAAAACATATGCACAGATAATTTTTCAACATTGACCCTTGCATATAAGCAAATATTTTTCAAAGAAACTTCAAACATGTGAAAGATTGCTTCAAATTATTAATAGCAAGAGGAATACAAGTTAAAATCAATGCAATGGTTCAGTTCACAGCCAACAGTCTGGCAAAGATGTCAGAAGATGGTGTAGCATCCACAGCCTACAATGAGAATAGTAAGTGATGGAGAGGTAGAGGGAAAATCGGTACCCTAATACATTGTTAGTGTATGTGTGAATCAATTCAACCATTCTGGAAAACAATTCAGAGTTATGTTAACAAAGTGACAGATGCAGAGATCTCACTACCAGACTTAGACCCAAAGAGGACAAAGATTAAAAGAAAGGTCCAGTGATACTGATAACAACATTTGCTTTGTTTCAGCAAAGGACAGGGGAGAAAATTGTGTGATGTGTCTGTGATGAAATATTGCCGTGTTGCTATAAGAAACGATGAAAAGTAGGGATACATGAAGATGTAATGTCAATAAGCTAAGCAGGACGAGGAAAACTATCAATATAATGGCTACAATAATAGATATGGGAAGAACCAAGGAAAATTGCAAATAAATGTCCCATAAGTATACTATTATGCTTGACCCCAGAAACATCAAGTGGACAAACATTTATTTCTGAGCTAAATTCTGGAAATCCAAAATACAACAGCAAATGGGAGGGCCTGATAGAAGATAACCAAAGAGGAATAAAAACATGGCAAGCCTGAATGCTTTCTTGAAAATGGCAAATCTAAGGCTGGATCCAACACTAGAGACTGGAGGAATCAGCCAATCAGAAGAAGGGAATGCAGGGTCAGAGTGTTCTTCCAGTGTGGGAAGTTCAGGGATGGAGTCAACTTCCAGATTTAGGCATGATAGAGAAAGTGTAGAAGAGCCCATAGAAGAATGAAGAGATAAGAATTCATAGTCTTGCAGCTTTAGAAGGGGAAGTCACCTCAGAGACCCTCTAGTCCAACCCTCTCATTTTACAGATTAGGAAACTGAGCCTCAGAGAGGCTAACTAATTTACCCCTGTTGACACAAATATTAAGTTTCAGAGATGGGGTTTGAACTTACATCTCCAAACTCCAGATCCCGAGTTCTTTTATTCCCTGCATTGTTCTTCTCCCTTCACAGAGATGGGAGACTATGGATGTGGAGTACTGCATATGTTGTCACACTTTGATGATATGTTGGCAAATTTGATTGACTTGCTTTTTCCCTCTTTCTATTTATGTTAGGAAGGATGGTTCTCTGGGTAACCTCTCACTGAGGAAAGGGAAGGTATTTGTTGGGGAAGGAAAATGATGTAAAAACAATGATATTATCAATGAGCATTTTGGAAGAGGAACTTTGAGTAAGTCCAACCACCTTGTTTTTACAGCTTAAATTCTCTACTTGTCCAGATGCAGGGTCTTACCCAGCAAGGATAAATGTCACACCCTCTCCCTGGGACCCCCTCTCCTACAGCTGTGCCAGTCTCTTTCTTAGTGTAACCAGGCCCAACTCCCTCCCTCCCTTCTGAATTTGCCTCGAGAAACAAGATTCATTCATTATTATTTGAGATTCGACGTCTTCATATTGTACAGAGGAAGGAACAGAAAGGGAAGAGATTCATCCAAGGTGGCTTAACAAACTCAGAAAAAAAAATCCTTTAAATTCAATTCAGTGATATGGTGTGTGTAGTTGTGGTAATGATATAAGTTATTATAATTTTAATAAAGTATATAAATTCATAAATTTAAATTCTATCTATTCATCCAGCATATCTATCTGATCATTCATCTACCTGTTTACCACTTACCCCATTTCTATGTATTTCCATCCATTCACCAATTTCTATTTATCCATCCATTTCTATCTACCTATTTATCTATCCATCCATCTATCTGTCTAGCCATCTAACTGTCCATTTCTATCTGTCATACACCCATCTATCTAGCCATCTATTTGTCCATTTCTATTTATCTATCCATTTATCCATTTCTATCTATCCATCCATTTCTATCTATCCATCCATTTCTATCCTTCCATCCATCCATCCATTTCTATTTCTCTATCCATCCATCCATTTCTATCTATCCATTTTTATCTATTTATCCATTTATCCACTCATCCATCCATCCATTTCTATCTATCTATACATTCATCCATTTTTATCTATTTATCTAGCCATCCATTTCTATCTATCTATCTGTGTGTCTGTCTATACATACATCCATTTTTTTCTTTCTTTCTATCTAGATATCTGTCTGTCTATACACCCATCCATTTCTATCTATCTATACATTCATCCATTTTTATCTATTTATCTAGCTATTTATTTCTATTTAGCCATCCATTTCTATCTATCTATCTGTCTATACATCCATCCATTTCTTTCTATCTATCTATCTGTCTGTCTATACACCCATGCATTCCTATCTATCTATATATTCATCCATTTTTATTTATTTATCTAGCCATCCATTTCTATCTATCTGTCTGTCTGTTTATACATCCATCCATTTCTATCTGTCTATCTATCTGTCTGTCTGTCTGTCTATACATCTATCCATTTCTTTCTTTCTTTCTTTCTTTCTTTCTTTCTATCTAGATATCTATCTGTCTGTCTATACACCCATCCATTTCTATCTATTTATACATTCATCCATTTTTATCTATTTATCTAGCTATTTATTTCTATCTAGCCATCCATTTCTATCTATCTATCTTTCTATTTATCTGTCTGTCTATACATGCATCCATTTCTTTCTATCTATCATCTATCTATCTGTCTGTCTGTCTATACACCCATGCATTCCTATCTATCTATATATTCATCCATTTTTATTTATTTATCTAGCCATCCATTTCTATCTATCTATCTGTCTGTCTGTTTATACATCCATCCATTTCTATCTGTCTATCTGTCTGTCTGTCTGTCTATACACCCATCCATTTCTATCTATACATTCATCCATTTTTATCTATTTATCTAGCCATCCATTTCTATCTATCTATCTATCTATCTATCTATCTATCTATCTATCTATCTATCTGTCTATGTCTATCTACACATCCATCCATTTCTTTCTTTCTATCTATCTATCTGTCTGTCTATACATCCATCCATTTCTACCTATCTATCTATTTTTGTGGCTTCCATGTCAAAGGCATCTCAAGTCATTGGAGAGAGAAGATTGGGCTGGGGTGTCTAGCTCCAGAAAATGCAAATTTTCTCTTGCTAAGCACTTCTGCAAAGTCAAATGCAACTGAATCAGCATCCTGAGTAGAAAAGAAAATACTATCCAGTCTGCAGCTGAACTATGGGGGGAGGAAGGGGATGGCGTATGGTAAGGAAGCTTCCTTCCCCTCCCTTAGGTCTGCACAGAAGCTCTGTTAAAGCAAAATGGGATCAATTAATCTCTTTGTTAATCTTGATATTTGCATGAAACAAGTGTTCTGCAAATCACTGGCTTCCATCTTCAGAATCACTTATCCCATCAGTTAGCAAGAGTTTTGTTTTCTATTGAGATTTGAGCACAGCAGGAGGCCAACATTCTAATTACCATTAAGTACATTTGCTACAACGTTTTGGAGAAATGTAGCCATCAACTGAGCCACTGAAGCATGGGCACACGTGGGCAGGCTCGTGGGACAGTGCCAAGTTCAGATGAGGCTCCATTGCCAAGGCAAAATCTGATTCCCATGTTGGTTCTACCATCTTACAGATTCTCATATGCCCTGAGCCTAAAGATATAGCTGAATTCGAGGCAACATTTATTAAGTAGTTACTATGTGCAAAGTAGTAGAGATTTGCTGTCCTGTAGTCATTTTTCAGTCATGTCCAACTCTTTGTTGGCTTTATTTTGAGTTTTCTTGGCAAAGATTCTGGAGTGGTTGGCCAATTCCTACAGATGAGGAAACTGAGGCAAAAAGAGTTCAAGTGACTTGCCCAGGTTCAATCAGCTAGTAAGCATCAGGCCCGATTTGAATAGGAGAGACGAGCCTTCTAGACTCCAGGGCTGGCCTTCTATTCATGGTGCATCATCTAGCTACCCTAATCAGGAATGGGATAGCCTTTATTTCTCTCGATTGAAAATGCATATAACGCAAAGAACTCACAGCAGCCTGTTAACAAATATAGGAATATAAATCATTCAAAGAGCCTATTAGGTTCCCCAACATACTTTTACAAGATTAAGGCTCTTTACAAGTTGCCAGAGAAGCATTTACCTTCTCCTGACTTTGTGTTGAAGAAAGTAAAGAAACAAGCATTTACTAAAAACCTACTTTTTCCCAGGTGGGGCCATCATCCTGATCTGTCTTGCCATTGGACTATGATGACAAGAAGAGAGAATGAGACTGATGACTTTGCACAGCCTCATTTAAATCCAATTTTCTTGTAAGCAATTTTCTTCTTTCTGTTTGTTTTTTTTTTTTCATGATCTACAAGAAGGAAATGTTTGCTCAAGTTCCTCACCTGTCAGGGTGAGAGGAAAGATGAAGTTTTGTTTAGTCATTTTCAGTCACATCCAAGGCTACGAAATCTCATTGAGATTTGTTTGCTTGTTTGGTAAAGATCTTGAGTTGTTTTCCATTTCCTTCTCTAGATCATTTTACAGATGAGATCATTGAGGGAAAAAAGGGTTAAGTTATTTGCTCAGGGTCACTCTACTGGTGCCTGAGGTTGGAATGAACTCAGAAAGATGGCTACAAACTCTAAAAAAGCATCAAAATCAATTTGAATAATCCTTTTTGAGAATGAAGGGATTATTTATTATCAACATTCTGTGGCAGAACATTCTGTGCTCCTATTGGTCTGATTAGTCACAGTTGGACACAGTAACTTGACTCTACGGGTCCTCTTGGAGAACAAAGGATAACAACCAGTCTGGGATTGTGCAAAGCACTTTACAATTTTTTTGTCATTTGATCTTCATAACATATCTGAGAGATAGATGCTGTTATTATCTCCATTTACATTTGAAGAAATTAAGTCAAACAGGAGTTAAGGGACTAGTCCAGAGTCATACAACTAGTATGTGTCTTGAGACTGAATTTGAACTCTGATTTGGGGTCCAGCTCTCCATTCCCTGTGCCCACCTACCTCTTTCTCCTGTTCTGTCCCTGCCTTTGCTCCATGAAAGATTTTAGTCTTTCATATACACGAGAAATTTTCTGTTGACAATCTTTTTCCTTCTCCAGGAATCACATTGTTGAAGAGATCTCTGCCTGTTCTGGGAGACTAGCCTCCTAACTCATAATAAACTTTGGAACTTTTAATCTTGAGGCAAACTCCCATTCCTGGTGCTGCTTAGAGCCAGAGTCAGTTTTCAGGACTGGTCACAATTTATTTTATACAACAGATTGTGCTTCAGGATTATGTCCTTGAACTCCCTCCCACACTACAAAAACAAGTTCCATGTGCTCTTAGAGATGAGGGTTTGGGGAAGGAAGCTATAAACATAATAGGGGGTCATAAAATATCCAAAGGAAAAAGAATAAATGATAATTTCTGTTTCCTCCACATCAGAGGCTACTATCACATGAGCATTTGTTTGATTCAGGGTTAACATGGCATTACTACAAAAATGGGTCAAGAACTCTCTAGTGATAGAGATGCTTATTAAGAACCTTGAATAAGTACTGTTATAGACTCATCACAATTCGGATCTTTAGACTAAAGTCAGTCTTCTTGGCCCCATGAATAAATGGTATTTTATATTTTTTAAGGAAGACATGAGGAGAGTCATTTCTTTTTTTCAAGATCAAAGTTTTACCAATATTTGAATTAGTGTTTCTAATATAATATTTGAAAAATATGAAGTATTGTATATTATTCTAAGGGATCAAGAGTGTAGCCAAATATTGTTCACAGAAAGATCACACAATAACTCTACAATCTCATTTTTATGGATATGTACCATTTCAGGAAACTCCAAGAACTAATTTATACTTATGCTACTTAAAACAAATTTGTATTTATTTTTATTTGAATTAATTATACTACTCATAATGAAACAAAAACTCACCAGCTTCTGTTACATTGAATTTTCCTTGCTTGTATTTTGTTTTCTTCATGTGACTTATTTTTTATGCAAAAGAGGATATGATAATAGACTAAAATATTTTACACTGATTTCCTGAGAAGAAATATGTTCATCTCATATGTCCCAACTTCCTATCCCTTCATAAGTACTGGCACTTAGATCTTGGTCAGGTAATTAGAACATCTTACTTTGAAATACTGGAAACTATGTCACTATGGGTATTCCATTAATGAAATGCCTCTATGTCTTAGCAGTCATTCATTATGAGTTAGAAAGGCTACAAACCCTAAAATTACCAATACATTCCTCCTTTTTGCAATGAGCTTCTCCTATCTTATGTAGACTATTCCTTGGACCACAGTCATATAGTCGCTCACCTAATTTGTTCTTGGAATATTTCCAGCTTTGTAGCAACCTGAAAACTATGTGTTCCAGTGAGATAGTCCTAATTAAAACCAGAGTCCTTTCCATATAATAGTGAAAGATCAGGGAAAGACTTCAGAAATGGTAAAATTTCTTCTAATTTATATTATTTTAAAACAGAGTCACATTTCTCTAGTCTTTTAAGGTTTACAAAGTCCTTCCCTCACAAAAACCCTAACCATAGAGAATCCTTGGGTTAGACCATTCTATCCCACCCTCTACTGCCCCCCTTTGTATTTCTCAGAGCACAGTGCCAGGGAATTTTCACCTAAAGCCTACATCTCAATCCCTTTTTTCAACAATGTCCTTTTGGGCTGGCTAGGAATAGGGTAGAGGAAAGAGAAATAAGAAACCTTAGAAGCAAGCTTCAAGATAGTCTTTTTTTGAACACTTATCTGTGTTTCTATGCTGTTTGATACTGATAATAAATTACATGGCCATTAACAGTGATTTTTATCTAAGCCTATGAATTTGCAGTGAGATTGAGAAAGAAAAAGTAAATCCATTTGAAAGAGATTTTGCTGCTTTTACTCTGGAGTAGGAATGAGCTGATAAGAGTTTCAGCAATTTTGGTGACTTAGTGAGATATTTCTAAAGCACAGCCACTAGACTTTCTTTGAACCCAGGAAGAGAAAATTAATAAGCAGAAGAAATCATTATGGAAAAGGAGTTGGGGCCACCACATTAATTAGTTGTAGTGGAATTCATCTCAGAAGCACTTAGTCCAATCTGCATCACTGTTCTTATCAAACTGTTTTGTTCATTTCCCTTCTACTTGTCTGTATGATTCTTCCATTAATTCACTGAATTAGCATTGATTTCTTTCATTCCATAAGAAAACTTGTTTATTTCTTGCGTTCTTATATATTTATATACATAAAGGACTTTCCTTAAAGTGTTATGTGTTAGGTTTCTTCTTGTTCTTATTCTCCTACTCTTCCTCTTGCTCCTCTTTCTTCTCCTCCTCCTCTTTTTCCTTTTTTCTTCTCTTCCTTTTTTATCTTCTTCATACTCCTCTTCCTCCATTCTATTTAAGCATCATATTCTATAATCTCTGTAGTTACTGGATTAACCATATAGAATATCATTGCAGGGAGACTTTCAGTCTTGAGAACTGCAGTGGCTAGGGAGGGCACACTGGGAGAAAAAAGATCTGATGGATTATGAGGTCTAGATAGTGTCTTGTTGTACTTGTCTACAAACTGGTAGACTCCACAAAACTTAAAATGCTGGTGAATTAGGGCCAGTACTATTGTCCCAGACCCCTGGTACTTCATTCTTTCTCTCCACCATCACTGAATATATTTTGGTGGGTTTCAAAGGAATAATTTCTTTTCCACACTTGATGGTTAAAAAGAGATTGTGGGTGAGGGGCAAAAAGAGAGGAAATAGGGAAAGGCTTTTTCTTATAGACTTACTAAGAATCAACTATTAAACAGTTTTTCCCTTTACTATATTTTAATAAATCTTTCAGTCTCCAAAGAGTCAATCATTTGAGTTTTATGAAATGAGGTACATCAACTGAGTATAGGTTATTTCCCAAATGCAAGCAGGGGCCAAAGTCAAAGAGAGAACCAACTGAATTTTGCCCTGCCCCCCATTCATTAGATTTCCAGAGTACTAATTCATTTCTTTAGTTCTAATTTATCTAGTAGACTAAAATTTGAATCCACTATTTAGCACCACTGGTGATGTGTAAGAACTTGTAGGTGAGTGCCCTCTTGTGATCAGTAGGTATATTACAACCACTGGAAAAGCTTGCACTTGCTAAAAAGTTCCTATTGCAAAAGCTTCATTATAGGCTAGGGCTGATGGTTGATAGCACCACCTAGAGGTCAAATTGTATACATACATGACAATTCTATGCTAGCTAATTGATTAATCAATCAATTAAATAACAATGTGCTCCTCGGCAGGCTTGGAAGTGAGCTAGCTGGCTGGGGGCTCTATTGCTACCGAAGACTCTCAGTTGTTGTCTGGGACATCTATGAAAAGCACAAGCTTCCACACTAAAAACTCCAGACCATTACTGCAGAGAGAGTATATTAATCAAATAATTAATCCTGATAATTAATCCTAAATAATGATCCTAATTTCCAGCCTCACTCCAAGCTATTCTCCACCCAGCTACTTAGTGGATTTTTCTGAAGTATAGTTTGTATACCATCACCCTCCTAAATCCACCTCCTGATAAATCCTAGTAACTCTCTGCTGGCCCCAGGATAAAGACTAAAGTCCATTGTTTGTCATTTGAACCTGACCCCTCCCTATCTTTTAGTCTTTTTATATTTTACTTCTCTCTCTCTTTGTTTTTTGGTTGAGGCAATTAGGGTTAAGTGACTAGCCCATGGTCACACAGCTAGAAAGTATTAAGTTTCTGAGGCCAAATTTGAACTCAGGTCCTCCTGACTTCAGGGCTGGTGCTCTATCCACTGCAACCACCTAGCTGCCACCTACTTTACTTCTCTGAGAGTACACTGTGATCTACTTGACTCCTACAAACTTATCTTTGCACTCAATTCTCCTCCATGTCTAGAATTGTCTCCCTCTTCATCTCAGCCTCAGCTTAAATTCTACCTCCTGAAAAAAGTCTTAACCAAACTCTCAAACTGCTAATGCTTTCCCTTTTAAGGCTACCTCTCATCCCCATTATATACAGTGGTATGCTTGTGAATGTTTAACAATCAGCTCTCCAGGATAAAACAACAACAAATGTATACATGATACACTTTTAAGTTGAATCTGTATTATTAATATTTCCCCATCATTAAGTTTAGGCAATAGACAAAATAATAAATGATGTTCTGATTAATAGTGTTTTCTGATTTCCAGAGTGTAATTGACTCACACTGAAAGTTTAACAATTAGCTTTCATGATGTTCAAGCTGGCTTTAGCACACTCCTGTCTGTGTCTGTCTTGCACTTCTTTATTTTTTGGCCCCTACATTAAAGGCAAGTTTCTTGTAATATGGAGCTACTTTAGCCTAGCAGAGTTGCCTGATGTTAGCAAGTGCATAGTAAATGCTTATCAATTAATTGATCTTTTTTAGTACTTTAAATTGTTGTTGGTTAGTCATTTACATCATGTCTGACTCTTGGTTACCCCATTTGGGGTTTTCTTGGCAGAGATACTGGAGTAGTTTCTCCAGCTTGTTTGACAGATGAGGAAACTGAGACAAACAGGGTGAAGTGACTTGCCCAAGGTCATACAAATATCTGAAGCTACATTTGACCTCAGATATTATTGACTCCAGGTCCAGAGCTCTTTCCATTATGCTATGCAGCTGCCAACAACAATAAGAACAATGAGAAAGGAGAGGCTGAGATCTCCTACTTCAGAAACAGACTGTTTTTAGAATGATCAGGAATCATTGAGTCCATTGGGTCCCTGAGGGCATCCATCTCATATGATGAAAACATTCCAGACCTCCCACTGGGTTTCTTACTCAGAGGAAGCATTCATTCCTTAGGCAATAAAGAAATTCTGAAATCAGGTCTCCCAGGGACCACTGATAGACACTGACATTGAAGGACAAATCTTGCAAACAACTTCTGAGTATTCTGCCAATTACCTTGAGCATAGTAGGCATGAAGAGTTTATCTAATTCCTCTTATCAACAAAAAAAGCTTTTGTTTTTGGGAAGTTTTGGGAAGAAAAAAAACTTTTTGGAAGCAAATTTTGCTTATGGAATCAGAGTGACAAAGATTTATTACCCTCCTATCATGTGTAGGATAGGGCTAGCCTCTAAGCCAGGAAGATCCAGATTCAAGTCCTGCTTCTGACATAGTCTGGCCATGTAACTCTTGGGAGGTCATTCAATTTCTCAGTGGTCTGCAGAAAATATCCCTGTGTTTGTGGCAGCCCCTTTTATAGTGCAAGAAACTGGAAACTGAGTGGATGGCCATCAGTTGGGAAATGGATGAATAAGTTATGGTCTATGAATGTTATGGAATATTATTTTTCTGTAAGAAACAACCAGCATGATGGTTTCAGAAAGGCCTGGAGAGAATTATATGAACTGATGCTGAGTGAAATGAGCAGAACCAGGAGATCATTATACACGAGAACAGCAAAATTAGACAATGATCAGTTCTGATGAATGTGATTCTCTTCAACAATGAGATGATTCAGGCCAGTTCCAATGATCTTGTGATGAAGAGAGCCATCTGCATCCAGAGAGAGAACTGTGGGTCACAACATAGCATTTTCACTCTTTTTGTTATTTGCTTGAATTTTATTTTCTTTTTCATTTTTATCTGATTTTTCTTGGGCAGCAAGATAATTGTGTGTATATATATATATATATGTATATATATATGCATATATTGGATTTAAAATATATTTTTACCATGTTTAACATATATCGGATTACTTGCCATTTCGGGGAGGGGGTAGAGGGAAGGGAGATGGAAATTGGAACACAAGATTTTGCAAGGGTTAATGTTGAAAAATTATCCATGCATAGGTTTTGAAAATAAAAAGCTTTAATAAAAACATAAAAAAGAAAAGATCCTTATGTGCACTGAGGGAGGGGGTGCCCCCACCAGGGAATTCTCTATATCAGTGAGATCACACATCCAGTACTTATTTCCTAACTTAATACATACTAGGTACTATTACATGATAGACATACAAGGGCAAACATAAAAAGGTTCCTGCCTCAGAGAGATTATATATAAGGGGGAAATGATACAAGGCTTGTAGTCAAGGACAGCAAGACCTTATTTGTTGTTTGCCAAAACTCAGCCTGGTAGTAAGGGTTCTGTGGAGCTAACTTTCTTTTCTTCCCCAAACGCTCACTACTTGTTTGATCTTATACTTTTTGTCTGATCAATTCTTATCAGCTGGGAGCTGAGTCCTCATTGAAAATTGATTTGATTGATTTAATTGCTTATTCACAACAGTTCAACAAGATTACTTGAACTTGAGAAATTCTAACATGTATTAGGCTCTCAAAGGCCACTGTGGCTTTGCTTACAATTGTCTTTATGGCTCTGGAAAGTTTTTCAAAGTAAGAATATAGAGTTGACTTTTTGTGGTGGCTAGAAACTGGAAACTGAGTGGATGCCCATCAATTGGAGAGTGGCTGAATAAATTGTGGTATATGAATGTTATGGAATATTATTGCTCTGTAAGAAACGACCAGCAGGATGATTTCAGAGAAGCCTGGAGAGACTTGCATGAACTGATGCTGAGTGAGATGAGCAGAACCAGGAGATCGTTGTACACGGCAACAACAGTACTATATGAGGATCAGTTCTAAGGGACATGACTCTCTTCAACAATGAAATGCTTCAAACCAATTCCAATTGTTCAGTGAAGAAGGCCATATACACCCAGAGAGAGGGATGTGAAATGTGGACCACAACATAACATTTTCATGTTCTCTATTGAGGTTTGCTTGCATTGTATTTCCTTTATCAGATTATTCTTTCTTATAGATATGATTTCTCCTAAACAAAAGAAATGATGTGTGGCAATAACTATGCATATATTCGATTTAAGTATTCTAACATAATTATCATGTAGTGGATATCCTGCCATCTAGGGGAGGGGTGGGGAGTAGGGGGGAAAAATTTGTAACAGAAAGCTTTGTAAGGGTTAATGTTTAGGAATTACCCATACATATGTTTTGCAAATAAAAAGTATTAATAAATAAAAAAAAATAAAAAGAATATAGAGTTGAAAGAGATCTTAGAAAGCATCTAATCCAGGCTCTTCTTTTGGCAAGTGAGTTGATTGTTCTAGCTGGAAAATGGACATAAGAATTCTCAACACTTTCCCTTCTGTGAAGAGGTTATCTTATATTCTCAAATATTCGTGTTAATCTCTTGGTGCTTTCAGCAACTGACAATATAAATTGCAGGAAGGATGTTGAGCTGCATTGATAGAGGGGGTTTCATCACCCAGGAATTCTCTATTTCAAAGAAGTCAGAGATCCAGTCTATAATCAGTCAATAAGCATTTATTAAGCACCTACATTGCATTAGGCACTGTGATACGCACTGAGGATGCAAAGAAGGATCATAAGAAACATAGTATTATGAGGGAGACCACAAGAGAACAACTATGTACAAGCATGGACCTGTGCAGGATAAAGTGGAAATAATCAACAGAGGGAAGGCTACAATTTAGAATTAAAAATGAATTCCACATTTAGGATTAAAATGAATCCTAAATTCAAGTTTAGAATTTAGAATTAAGGATCAGAAAAGGCTTGTTATAAAAGTGAGATTTTAGCTGAGATCTGAAGGAAGCCAGAGAGCCTTCTACCAGGAGGAAAACCATTCTAAGACCAGAGCAAGTGCCTGGATTTGGGAGGCGAAGGAAGGAACAGTAAAGGACAATGGTATCACTAGATCTTGGAGTATGTTTGTATGTGTATGTGTGTGGATCATAAGAGGTAAGAACATGGAATGGCTATTAGACATTTTTTTCCATTTTTTCACACATAGAACAAAAAAAATCTGGGCTTTCTGAGGCTTCTTGCCCCCTTCATGCCCTAGCCTCTTGTCCTATTTCAGCAGCAAAGCCAGCTAAGCCTCAAATATTTGTTCTTCTTCTAAGACTCCCTAATTTCTCAAGAAGAATCATGATGTTTTAGAGGAATATACTTAGTGTCTATGCTTCTGGTGACATAGTCATTTTTAGGATTGAAATGGTCCACTCCCACTCTAGTGGTCTTGCTAAATCTGATAGAGTCCCCTCTGTCTTTTCTTAGAAAAAGATCAAAAAGATTCAAGAAGTCAACATCTGAGATGGGAAGGTTTATGATCTCTTTTCATGTACTCTCCTGCTTGGGGAGATCTCTAGGAAATTTAGAAGGCTCCATTGCCTCAGGAAACTGGCACATTTGCATTGTATTCCCTTCTGAAGGTCTTGCCCAGTATTTTATACCTGTCCAGAGGTTCCCAAGGAACAAAGAGGGTCTTTTAGGTCTTGAACTCATCATAGTTCAATAGTATTTTCTGCAACCACAGCTCTTTGTATGAGTTTTCATTCATGTCCTGCACCATTTCCCTAGCAATTCCTTACACAATAGTACATTGCCTATTCAGTTCATTACTCACTTTATTGCTTGCAAGTTGAGCAATCTTGGCCAAGTTAATTGAAATAGAGAAAATATATGATATGGATGACCCGGATATGCTTTGGAGAGTTTCTCATTCCCCTTGATTTGTACTGCTCAAACAGAAAACCTGAGAAAACAGATTGATCCAGGATACTTAGACCATATCATTCCAAGTTTTACCACTGGGTGGTGCAGCTGGTTGTTAACCTGAACCAGTCAGACAAGGTTTAGAAGCTGGTGAATACCATGCTTGCCCTGGGAGTTTTAGGGTTCCTTCAGTTGAATGGAAAGGCTAGAGAAGTCTCAAGATTTCCATGCTTCCCAGAAAGCGAATGACCTTCTTTTAAGTTTCATCTTTTTTCTGGGGGACTGCACTGATTTGTCAGTATAATGGGTAGAGTGAATCTACTCAATCAAGACTAATTATATGACTACAGTGGAAACCTAATCTTAATGGGCTCTCACAGGATTTGAACAGACCATTCATTCTTAATTGTTCCAGTTTTTTATTCTTAATATAGAAACAATATAATAATAGTTAACTTTATATTGGCAAATATAAATTTTAAGGTTGGCAAAATGCTTTCCATACATTATCTCATTTGATCTTTATAGAAACCTTGGCTCGTAGGTACTATGATTAATCTCATTTTACTGAATAATTTAGTGACTTATCCAAGAACTCTAATGCTAAGTGCTGAAAATTTGCACTCAGGTCTTCCTGAGTCCAAGTTTAATACTACCCACTGCTCTAGAGCCTCTAACAGTGCAGTATAACAGTAACATAATGGATGCATATGAATAATGTTTCTTAAAGTGGTTTCCAGATAATATAAAGGATCCTCTAAATCTGGTAGTTCTAGGGATATTTCATGCAAGTTTCTTTAATTCTCTGTGACTATGAGTTTAGAAAGGAATAGAGGGTTCACTACCTAACATCCAACTTATATTTGACTCATACTTCCCAAAAGAAAAGGCTAAAGACTCAGGATCTCTGGATTTAAGGACTCATTTTCTCTGGATGATCCAGGACATGGACTTGGGATACTCAAGTAGCTTATGACGTTATCTTTTTCTTTCAATGTCCCCTCCTAGGAATAGACCATTAACTGCTTTTTATCACAGCTGTTTCATTGTTCATGAAGCAGGGATATAGGTAAGGGAATTTTAGATTTGGAAGGAAATTCTTTCTGTCCTTTTCATCTTGCTTCCTCAGTTCCCTATCTCTCTTTCTCTGAACTATTCCCTATTTATCTATCTAAAATCCATGGAAGACCTTTGAATTAACTTTTATGGCCCTTCCCCAGTAGGGATCCAACTCTGGATTCATAGGGAAGCTAGATTCAATCTAGAAGTATCCTGATCACAAAGAGAGATCTGTCTCATTAAGTACCCATCCTGGAGTATAATTCCAGAAAAAATAAAGTAGCCATGACTCCTGTTTGAGGTATCTCCAGGATCCCTTATAGAACGTCTTCAATGTACAAAACCAAGGCTTTGGTACAGGTCAGCTATTTATTTCCTCCAAAAAATCAATTGATAGGCCTTTAATAAATGCTTCCTATATGCCAAATATTGTGCTAAGCACTGAAGAAATACTTAAAAGACTGATATTCATTCATTAATAAATACTTCAAGTATAAAATGATCATCTCTTACCATCAACATAATAAATTAACTGCCCTTTGTGAGAACAGCTGAGTACTTTTCCATCATATGGCACTATCTGAACAAATTTCAGATTTCCTGCCTGGCCCTGTAATCCTTTGAACTTCAGGATCATTCAATCATTGCTTATCTTCTGCTGTAAGAAGCTCCTTTTACTGGGTAGCCAACACCAATTTCACAATCCAGGGACTCTTAAATTTACAATGCACCTTCCAATAATGGAAACATTAACATTACTAGCTGCAGGCCCACTTAGGAAAGCTTTTGTTCTTGTGGCTCTGTGTTCAAGGAGTGAACCATCATCACTACTAGGCATGGGGAGAAAGGAGAGAAATCCCTGACCCCTACTTCCCTTGCTGGAATTTGGCAGAGTCAAAAGTAAGAAGTCAATTTATCTCTCTCAGAGCCAATCAAGTGAGGCGATCTCCCTGGATCAATTCTCAATCATCTTTGACATAACTTCAGTTGGAAGGATGATGGCACCTATCAAGAGTCCAAAGAACAATCCAACAGAAGGGCCCAGAGCACATGTCCACCTCTCTCAAGAGCAGTCCATCCTTTCCACATTGTCATAGAATATAAAATTCGTATCCTGCTGTACAAAATATCTTTTCAGTGGGTTTTCAGTTATTGGATTTCTTTTTTTATGAAGAATATTTATAGTAAAGATAATACAATTCCTGTTTCTTCTTTAGAGGGGGAAAAGCCTACAAACTCACAGCAAGGGATGCCAGGACTAATAGTTTTCCTTCCTTCAAAATGAATAGAGTTAGTAGTTTGAACCAGCTTGGGTCGTCTTATTCTGTCTGCCCCTTGGAGAGTTAAACAGCTAGCATCCTGTTGGCATTTTTGTTCAAATCCATGTTTTTAAACATGAAAATAACCCTGTCCCCTTGACTTGAACTCCACCTGTGGGCTGCTGCCCTGAAGCAAACCTTTCAGTAACTCATTAAAAAATAGCAGGGTGGTAGCTCTTAGCACTGGCAAATTATTAAAAGTCAATTGCACTGGAAAAGAAGGGAAGGACTCCCTGAGTCCAATCACTCTGAGCCCTGGGTTGTGCTACCTGGGGTCAAGGGCAAAGACTAGGTCTGGAGATCATGAAGTGACCCTTTATGTCTGCTACTATGGGGTAAGGCATTTAAGCTCTGCCCTTCATTTTCCTCACCTGTGTAATGATGGGGTCAGATAATGTGAAAGGTGGCTTCTGCTCTAGCCTTCTTTGGTTTTATGATTCTAACTCCACAAAGATCAGACTGGGCTGAGGCTGAATTCAAAATGCCTTCAGGCAGAAAGAGAGCCCTATATGTCCACAGAGAGGGACTGGAGGGGCAGTGTTGCTTACAGGCTGAATGATTCAAATCCTGCCTCTGACAGTTACATAATTGCAGGCACACCATATTACCTTCCTGAGTCTCAGCAAACTCCTCATCTGTAAAGGGAAGAGCAGAATTTCAGAGATAGAAGAGATCTTTTATTTGTGCAAATGTACCATAAACATAAATAATTATAATGGGGGAAACTAGGTGGCGCCATAGTGGATAGTGTCTGACGGAGTCAGGAAGACTCATATTCATGGGTTCAAATCTTATCTCAGACACTTGCTAGCTGGATGAATCTGGGCAAGTAATTTACCCCTGTTTGCTTCAATTTTCCTCATCTTAAAATGAACTGGAGCAGGAAATGGCAAATCAGCATCCATACCAAGAAAACCCAAAGGAGGATTGCAAAGAATTGGACATGACTGAAATGACTGAATAACAAATTATAAGCAGATATAATAATTTTTCTTTAAAAGAAAAATGTTTATCCTATTTCCAATTAGGATAAACGTTTCCTAATTGTTATGACCATGTCCAATTGGCAAATCTTAGTACTTTGAGGAATTCTTGAATTATTGTCCTTCTAGTGCTAAAGGTCATCATTTCATAGATGGAGAAAGTGAGACCCATAGAAATTGAGAGATTTGTAAGGATATAGACAATAAGTGGCAAGATAGAGATTTGAATCTACATCTTCTGAATCTAACTACGTGGCATAGCTGAAAGAGATTTGACTATAAATCAGTAGTTCAAATCTTACCACTGATGTCTATTACTGATATGATTTTTATCAAGTCACTACTCTGGGTCTCAGTTTCCTTACCTGGAAAATCAAGGAATTGGACTTGACGGCTTTTGATGTCCTTTCTCATCCTAAAATTATAAGTGGAAGTCTTCCACTTCTTGGTCCTTAGTTTCCTTATTTGTAAAATGAAGAGTTTGGACTAGATAAGCATTGAAATGCCTTTCATTTCAAGAGCTATGTTATTATAATAATTGTAGCACATCCCTAATGGGGTTGTCATAAGGGTTTTAACACATACACAGTACTATATAAATGCCAACAAATTACCATGTTCACCTTAACTAGGATCACCTCCTTCTGCAGGTCAAAGTTAATAGGAGCATATTAAACTTAAAAAAAACCAAACAACTTCCATAGATATTACACTCTATCAGACTTCATCAATGCCTTAATTAGCTTTGCTGTAGTGCTCCCTTTTCCTCCATCCCTTCTATGTTACAAGGGATGGCTCACTGGACAGGAATAAATACATGAATAAAGGTCATGTAAAAACAAAAAGTATAAATAATTTTTTTTTAAGAAACAGTCTTGGATTTTTCTAATCTCTTTTGCAATTTCCTCTCAGCTACTTTGCAGGAGAACCTGGTGAGTTTATAATTGAAACTTCACCACCAGGAAGTCAGCAAAGAGAAACTCTAATTAGATGACATTCAGATGTGACTAGAGAAAAATTGGAGGGGGGGGATTTGTTTAACTTAGTAGCCAAGTTTATTTGTTCCCCAATATTTTTTCTCTATAATGTCACCACCCACTGAAGAAGCCTCCTCCACTTGCCTGATAGTAAAAATGATTTCCTTCATCAATGCACAGAACAGTGTTGCCTTTATTCCTAAATGTGAGCTATTGGTGCTCCTGCTCTTGGTTTAATTTTCTCACAGCTATAGAGAAGCCAAGGCAATGGGACTGATACAGTCTGTGTACTATACAATGAAAACTATACAATAGTGTACTATACAATGAGCCCAGCTCACCCATCTCCTAATTGGTCTCCCAGCTTCTACTCTTTCTTTACAAGGTTTCCTCTGCAGAGCTAACAAAATGACCTTCATTCAAGCACAGATCTTACCAAGATGGCTGCCCAAATGGAAGCAAACCAGTTCAGCCCCACAGTGATCTCCTGCAAGACTTTGAAATTTTCAGTGATTGAATAATGAGCGAGAAATCCAATGAGAAACTCCAGTAAGTGATTTCTTCCATCCCAGAACCAAACAAAAAGTCAACAAACAGGTCACTAGCAATAGGAAAGACTCCCCTGCCTCTCACAGTAAAACCAGCATCAACCCAGAATAGCAAGTAGTAGCCTTTGGCAACACATTAGAGGGATTGGAGACACTTGTAACCTTCAGAGCTCTGTATGTTACCAGAATGGCCCATAGCACCTCTGAGGCCCCCAGTACTCTTTCCTGACACATCCTAGTATTGAAGATTTAGTACTTTGAACATCAAACATCAGGTGAACCTAACAAGGTGAAGGTAAGCTTGGGAAATCCAGACACTCAGGATTAGAACAAGCAGGGCTGACTATCCCACCCAAAAACCCAGCCCTAGCATAAAAACAAAGCTGGAGATATGAGTGAACCAAAAACATCATAACAATGCTAATTCAATAAGATAATAGCAAAATAGGTCTCTGTTTCTATATTCCCTTTTCATGCTTTTGTTTTTTTTCTTCACAATAAATAAATAATCATTCCCTAGCTGCTAAAGTTCTCTTCAAATTAGCCTGGATTTACTTCTGTGTTTAGAAGTGGTATCTTCCCCAGAAGAATATGAGCTCCTCAAGGATAGGTGATGTTTCTCCTTTTGTGTTTGTGTTCCCCACACAGTGCCTAGCACTGTAAAGCTTAATAAGTGAATGTTGAACTGAATAGAACTGAATTGAACACCTCCTGCAGCTGTGTTCTGCTTACTCTAGAGTTTGAGCAGATTAAAGACATGACTGAGGGTTCCTTCTCTTTGGTAGTTTCCAGAGGCATGATTTCTGTCCATGGTACCTCTGGTCTGCCAAATTTACCTATGCTAACTATACATCCTTCATTTCCCCAAACCATTACTTTTTTTTTGCTTTTTTCTGAAGCAATTGGGGCTAAGTGACTTGCCCAGGGTCACACAGCTAAGGAATGTTAAGTGGCTGTGACCAGATTTGAACTCAGGTCCTCCTGACTTCAGGGCTGGTGCTCTATCCACTGCTCCACCTAGCTGCCCCCCATTACTTTTTTTAAGAACAAATTTGTTATCTTTTATTTTTATATTGCTTCAATTTCCAAAGATATTTATTCTTTCCCTCTTCAATATTCTATTGAAATATTCAAATATATCTGTGATTTCAGTGATTCATATTTTCCTCTCAGTGATGCAATTCACAAGTCATCCTTGCTTGTTTCACTAATGTATGTCATAGCAGGATACCCTTAATATGCTAGGGTACTTCTCTGAGTTCTCTAAAGGCCAAGAGGATAAAGATGAATGTTGGAGGGGATGTGGGAAGACTGGGACACTGATGCATTGTTGGTGGAACTGTGAACGGATCCAACCATTCTGGAGAGCAATTTGGAACTATGCTCAAAAAGTTATCAAACTATGCATACCCTTTGACCCAGCAGTGTTTCTATATCCCAAAGAAATCATAAGAGAAGGAAAGGGCCCCACATGTGCAAGAATGTTTGTGGCAGCTCTTTTTGTAGTGGCTAGAAACTGGAAACTGAATGGATGCCCATCAATTGGAGAGTGGCTGAATAAATTATGGTATATGAATGTTATGGAATATTATTGTTCTGTAAGAAACGACCAGCAGGACAATTTCAGAGAGGCCTGGAGGGACTTGCATGAACTGATGCTGAGTGAAATGAGCAGAGCCAGGAGATCATTATATACGGCAACAACAATACTATATGAGGATCAGTTCTAATGGACAACACTCTCTTCAACAATGAAATGCTTCAAACCAGTTCCAATTGTTCGGTGAAGAGAGCCATATACACCCAGAGAGAGGGATGTGAAATGTGGACCACAACATAACATTTTCATGTTCTCTATTGAGGTTTGCTTGCATTGTATTTCCTTTATCAGATTATTCTTTCTTGTAGATATGATTTCTCCTGCACAAAAAAATGATGCAATAACTATACATATATTAGATTTCTTAAGTATTCTAACATAATTATCATATAGTGGATATCCTGCCACCTAGGGGAGGGATGGGGAGTAGGGGGGAAAAATTTGTAACAGAAAGCTTTGTAAGGGTTAATGTTTAGGAATTACCCATACATATGTTTTGCAAATAAAAAGTATTAATAAAAAAAATAAATAAAGGCCAAGAGGATATTCCCTATCTGTCCATCTGTCTGTACACCTGGTCATTTGGCCAGCTTATCTTTTCTTCTGATTATAAATTTCCCTGATGGTATCTTTTATTTCTGTTCTTCCTTGAAGTTCCTCATTGTTTATATATTTATATGTTGTGCAGCCTGCTCACATGCATCATGTTCTTTTCATTGCTCATTATAAGATAGCCTTGCAGCAATAAGCTAACACTAGGAAAATGCTGATATAAAAATGGGAGTTAGCTAGAAAGTTTTGCCATGTTCTGAAAATCCATTTTTCTCCTCCTGCTCAATTATAGACTCAATCCATTGTTTATTTGTTTTACATAGACATATTGATTGTATAAGCTCTAGATGTTCATTCTAAATGCATGTCATAACCTGGGCAATAAATTCATCATCCACTTGGTCATTCAGTGTGGATGACTGTTAAGTCAAACTCCTTTGGTACTCTTTATGTAAGAGCCCTATGCAATGACCAATGAGTGGACTCTTAATCAAGTCCTCCTATAAATTATTTATCAAGAATCAGCCCATGTGTTAGAGGTCTCTTTTTAGATCAATTAGTTTTCTATAGGTCCTAGTTTCTCCATCTATGAAATAGGAATAGTTGTCTTACCAATGAGATGATGTATACAAAATCCTTCATATAAATATGCAAAGCCTTATATACATGGTGGTTATTATTATTCACAATTTTCACTCTCACTACGTGACAAATCCATCTACTTTGAGTGATCATATTTTTCCTGAAAGGCATCTTTTATGCCATTTTTTATATGCAACAACATCTTTTCACCCACTGGACATGCTTCGGTTTCCCTTTGGATCAACCACAATTTTGGTACTTTGAAACCTATGATGTTACATGACTCACAGGCATATATAATAACTAGAAGAATAATGAAGTGAAAAAGAAAGAGTTTTCTATCAGAGAGCAGTTTGGAATCATTTAAGATATGATCTGCATATATTTCACATGAAACATTCTGCATAACTTCCCAGAATGGTACTTAATATTTATTTTAATGTAAATTGTATTGATATATTTTGTCCTATGTCCCAGGCCTCGATTTCCCCATCTGTAAGATACAGTTCAGTTAAATGGTATCTGAAGTATCTTTCAGCCCCAAATCTATCATCCAATAATCAAAAAATTCTTTTCCAGTTATCATATTAGATAATTCTAAAGAATTGGGGCTGGGAGTAGGAAGAAAGGCGTTTTCAACCAATTAAAACATAAATGGAAGGAAATTTAGGGAACCTCTTATTCCAACACAAGGTCCAGGCTAAAAGATGCAATTAAAATCCTGAAAGATTTATTTTGTAGATGACTAATCCAAAATGGGTTATTAAGTGGATATTAGGGATGTTTGAGGCAAGTCTTCACCCCCTGAAGGTGACATCTTGGAAGGCTGATATCCCCATTTTCCTTGGATGACACTTTCACAAATGGGTACCAGCCTGGCTGGAAGCCCAGACTCTCTATGTCTAAAATAAAACACATCATTTTCCTCTACAAATCTTCTTCTTGTTACATGCTTTCAAGTTTGGTATCATTATGCCAGTATTCCCACAAAGCACTCAGGCTTGAAACCTCGGTGTTATCTTTTATTCTTTATTCTCCAGAGGCTGCTCCACCAATTTAGTCTGTTACCAAGGCCTTTTGACTCCTCCTCAGTGATGTTATTAGACCTCATTTCTTTCTTTCCACTCCACTTTAATTCAGACCCTCCATTCCCTTTTAAGTGAAGAAATGGAATAGCCTCCCCATCATCTTTATTGCCTTCCTTTGTCCTTTCTGCCTCCCATTCTTCCTATATATGTCTAATAAATTAATGATATTAAAATTTTTCTTTGATACTCCTTTGTTTGCAAATCTTCAGTGGATTCTGAGGCAACTTGTGGCCCAATGGACAAAGTTGGACCTAGATCCAGGAAGAATTGAGTTCAAATCCAACTTCAGATATGTATTATCTCTGTGATTCTGGACAAATCATTTTTAAACGTTGGTCTGACTCAGTTTACTTATTTGTAAAACAGGGATTATAATAGTACCCATCTCAAAGGGGTTTTTGTGAGGATAAAATAAGGTAATGTTTGTAAAGCACTATATAAATGCTAGTTATTATTTTTGTCGTCTTCTGAATAAAACCTGAACTCCTCAGCTTGACATTCAAAGGTGATAATCTGGGATCACCTTGTTTATCCAGAGTCACAGCAAATTATCCATACTACAGCCAAACTATACTCCTTAATGTTAACTTTCTGTGCATTTCCACTTGCAATTTCTTCTTGTCAGGACCTTGCCTGTCCAACCATCCTTGGCAACATCGCAATTATTAGGATGCCTTCTGAATTTTTTGAATAAGGCTAAGGAGGTCATCTAATGTCTACTGTGCCCCCCTCTACTCAATTAAAGCTAAGTCTTCTTGGGAGAGTGAACTCCAATGAATTATGTTAGTAGAGATATATTTCTGTAGCAAATAGGAGCTCCTTCATTCCATATGTCCCTTGACAAAGGAGGGGGCACCTCCATCAGTCTTGACATGGAGCATGTCAGAATTCAGAAGTTTTGATGGTACTTCCAACTCTGCAGGTAACTGAGGAGGTAGAGAACTAAGAAGAAGGAAACTGATTAAAAACTCAAGACCTGACTAGATTTGAAGTTAGACTAAGAGGATCTCCAGTATTCTGAAAGCTCCCCTTTCTGAACATTCTCCCTCTCCTTTTTAGCTACAGAAGAACCAAGAACTGCATTACTCTTACCTCTGTAGGGTATTTTCCTTGGGATTTTATTTTTCATTTTCTCTATGAGAATTACCAATGAGAGAAAGATCAAGCACTACTCTCCCTGTCTCTGTGTGTGTGTGTGTGTGTGTGTGTGTGTGTGTGTGTCTATCTCTGTATCTATCTCTGTCTCGCTGTCCCTACTTCTATTTCTGACTCTGTCTCTTTCTTTGTCTTTATCTCTATGTATATCTCTATCTCATCCAGTCTCTTTCTGTGTCTTTAACTTTCTTTCTCTTTTTGTCTCCTAGGAACTGTGAGACCTATGGGTTCTCATGTCAAGATTAGCCCAGCTGGTCACAAAAGAGATAACCCAAGTTCATTCTATTTTCAAGAAAGCTTGTGTACCTCATATCTTTAGAGTTACCATTCTGAATTATATTTTCAATTTACAGAAGTCATTTTTTGTGGATTTCTATGAAAGATTTCCCTGAAGACTTAGATGTTTATTAAACACCTTAACCTTTATCAAAATTGTTTGATTATTCATTATGATACTGTTCACCAAAGACCAAAATGACCTTCCTAAAGTAACTTAAATGCAAAAAAAAATGCATTAGCTTCTAATAAATGCTAGTGGAGGAAATGCTAGAATAGAGTTTTAAAGAAGGTGTGTTCTCAACAGTTCTCATGGACAACTGGCTGGTGTAGTCACACATGGAATAATCTCTTGAAATTTACCACCTCCACCTTGAAGTCCTTTCCCTGGATATTCTGATAAAAAGTGATTTTTCTCATATCTCACTCCTACGTAATATATATCTCTATCTTGGTATTTTTGGATACTCTCCTGTGTATAGAAAAGGCTACATGATCCTCTTCCTCCCAAGCTCTCCATTCCTAGATATTCCATTGTCATATAACTGGTTGAATATCATTCCATCCCGAGAATGGACCTCTTTACTTTTAGCTTTCATCTGGGAGTAACACACACAATGTCCCCTAGCTTTTTTATTTGGTGGAAAGTATACTGGATGAAGATGCAGAAGACTTGGGTATGAATCTCAGCTTTCTCATTGCCTAAGTGATTTTGAGTAAGTGAATTATCCACTTGAAGCCTCAGTTTACTTATCTGTAAAATAACATGGTTGGGTTAAATGTGTTAGATTTTTAAAATGTTGGGAAGTAAGGACCTGTGTGCTTCAGACGTGGAAGGTTTGAAATTCTCAGTTGCCAGTTATGCCCCTGAACCAATTAATGATATTAAAGATATTAATAATGATATTAAAGAGACAACATACCTAGACACTAATAGTGTGTAGAAGATGTGACTGGAAGGAATGGCTAAAAGGGGACAGAATAAAGTGAGGGTTTATCAGGAATAGAGACAGAGAGACAAACAATGTCTCTGTGAGAATCAACATGTGTTAAGACTGGCGTGTGTGCTCTCCATGTAAGAAAGAGAGCAGGGATGGGAGTGGGAGGTGACAAGGGCCTGAGGGATGTGCTTGGTAGCCTCCAGTCCTCTCACTTCTATATCCCTCCCCCCCCGAGATTCTATCTTGAACAGCATGTCTGAATGCCAAGTCTCTGAGCACCACTGTCAGGAAGCAAGTGCTGAGCACTCTTGGAGGAGGGTGGACTTTAAGGAGGGGGAACAAAGGAAATTGAGACTCTGATGTGAGTCACAAAAAAAAAGTGACATGAGTGGGAGTCACAAATCTCTAAGGAGATGATCCATCTCTTAGCTCCCTTCTAACACTGACATTTTGTGATTCTGAGACTCCGGGTTTCTTGTTACTTAAATCCTAGGACACGTTAATTCTTCCTTAGCAAGGAAAATGTCGTTAAAGAAAGATGTTGGGCTCCAAGGAGGAGAGGAACAAACAGGAAAGGAATAGAAACAGTTTATAATAGAAACTGGAACCCAAAAAGAGGTGGGGGGCACAGTTGGATGTCTCTTTAGAGAGTCTTTCTCTGACTCTCTGCTTTTTCAGTCCTTTCTGGTCTCTTTCTGTTTCTATGTCTGTTTCTCTATCTTTCTCTGTCTGTCCATTTGTCTTTCTCTCTGTCTCTGTCTTTCTTTCTCTCTGTGTGTGTCTGTCTCTCACTTTTTCTCTGTGTATCTTTGTCTCCCTCTGTGTGTGTTTCTATCTTTCTCTGTCTGTCTCTCAATCTCTCTGTCTCTCTGTTTCTGTTTCCCTCTCTCCCTTCCTCATTCCCTTTCTCACGCCTATAAAATATGTGCCTCTATCCCTCTCTCCCTCCCTTTTTCCCTTTCCCTCCCTTCTTCCCCCCCCTCTCCAGTATCTATTATATTGAGTATGAAATTAAATCCAGAGCTTTACTTTTGCTGTACTTTGGACTGTGGCACTGGAATCTAATCTAAACATACTGTCTGGTCCCTCCCCAGCTGCTCCCCATTAGCCATGAAGGGAAGCATATCTGGCAGACTTGACAGAATTTACTTTCCTGGTTGTTCCATGTGGACAGGAGCTTCATCTGAGGCCCCAGAATATAATAGGAAAGGTTGGCCAAAGCATTTTGCTGACCAAGCTCCTCCATGACCCCATGAAACTCTTACTGTTGTCACCTCATGATTTAATGAGTCCTAGATTAACTGGTACAAAGTCTGTGACTTTCATTGTGATTGGAAATACAAAGAATACCAACTCATTTCCTTCAGTTTAGACTTTAATAATTTTGTTCTATAATTTATTGAATTTAATAAGCCATTTTTTATGGCCAAGGTGCTAGATAAGATTAATTGATATTTATATAGTGATCGTAGGTTTGCAATGTGTTCTAGAGACCTTTTTTCCCTGGGTTCTCACAACTGTATAAATAGGATTGAAAGGATGCTGGGAGGAACCACAAAGGCCAGCTAGCTCAACTTCATTTTATAGCACCAGCACAAGGGATGTGTTCAAGGCCACAGAGAGAATAACTATCAGAGATGGGAATCTAATTCTGGGCACTCTGTCTCCAAAACCATTGTGCTTTCAGCTGGAAAGCTTCTGTCTAAAACTACTGTTTTCATCTCCATTTTTTCTTTTCAGATGAAGCAATCTCAGAGAAGTGAAGAGCCACACAGCTCCTAAGTATTAAGGATTGAATTCTGGCTTCCACAATGCATCAGTGCCTCTCCATCTAGAACCTACCTTGGCATCTGTAAGCCTAGTTAAGTGTTATGATTTCAAGTCCTCTCAGAAAGAAGTGGGAAGAATAGAAAACTTTATTTCAAATATTTGTCAGTTCAAGCCATCATGTCGATATTATTTTTTTTTCTGGGTATATTTATCTGAAAGGCTTAATGAAGAAGATAAATCATAACTCTCAATGTAATTTAGTTCCTCTCTTTAAACATCTGGGTCACAGATTTGCTCAGTTAATTGATGTTATTAATGCTTCCCATTTGTCAGCTAGATAATAGATTGATTCATAATTTCAATAAGCATCTGTGCATCTCTTTCTCTTGAAGTATAATAGGCAGCTTCTGTTATTCATTACTTTTTCTTTGGGTGAATATTTGGCAGAGGGAGGATTTTTTATTTTCTTACCATTGAAAATGGGTCCTTCTTGAAAGAAAGGACCCATATATCAAAGTATTCATAGGATCGCTTTTAGTAATAGCAAAGAATTGGAAGCAAAATAGGTATTCATGTATTGGAGAATAGCTAAACAAATGATGGCACTTGGATGTCATGGAATATTTCTGAGCTTTAAGAAATAATGATGACATAGAATTCAGAGAAACCTGAAAAGACTTACATGAAAAAATGCAGAATGAGATAAGCAGAATTAGGAAAACAATATGCACAGTGACTACAATGATGTAAATAGAAAGAACAATAAAGCAGATTTTAATAATTCATAATTATAATGACAAATCTTGTCCTTTGAAACAAATCAAAAAAATATCCCTCCCTTCCTTCATTGTAGAGGCAAGAACTATGGATGTGTAATATTGTTTATATTGTGAGGCATGGCTAATGTGTTGATTAGTTTTGCTGAATTTCTTTTCTCCCTGTCTTTGTTAGAAAGGTTGTCTAGTTGGGCACAAGTAATATGAACACACACAGAGACATCTATCTATCTATCTCTATCTATCTATCTATCTATCTATCTATATGTATGTATATACATATACATATATATATATTTCTTTATTATGTAACATGTATGAATATATACATGTAAAATATATGTATATACACATGTGAAATGAATTTGATATAGCAAAAATAACTAATAAAAATTAAAGAACTTTAGTCCCCTTTTTGCCTTGATGTTCCAATTTGGGATGAATAGCTATGGGGGAAGTATAAAAGCTATGAATAAATATTTTTGTACAGCCTGTGGAGTGTGAGTGGAGAAGTCCCTCCCACAAACCCATTGGAAACCCCAAACAAACTGAGTTATCCTAAAGGCCCTCAGACAAAGTCAAGGATCTTCTATCATCTTAGGAAGTACTCTTTGTACTGTGATCTTGGGCCTTCGAATGCTGGAACTATTTCTTTGAATATTTTCTTTGCCATTGGTTTCCCAAAATGGGATTCTCTGGAAGGCAGCCATCTATTCGCCCATACCCTTCAGGGGAGAGATGTGCAGAACTGCGGATCAGTGAGGGTGGCTGAGTCAGCTTGGTTGCCATTCCTCCAGGTGGTATTGACATTCCATATGGATACTCCAGTTGGACTCTCCATGTGGTCTTAATTAGAGGACACAGTACTCCAGAATAAAAAGACTAAAGGTTCAAAAATAACAGTTGAATCAGGCAAAATGTTTGTCCTTTGTACTCCCTGCACTTTGGTTTTCTAATCTCTGATGTATTCCCCAAGGTCTAAATTCTCTTATTTATAAACTCATTCATCCACTTCTCATACTTTCTGAGATTTCTGCGTCCCATAACACTCTGGTATTTGACATTTTTTTTAAATTTTCACCTATAGGTGAACATTTTGATGCCCTCAATAGAGCTAATGCTCTAGTTATGCTCATTATTATTATGCTCATTGAGAGAAGGGACAGTTTTGTTTTTGTCTATTATATCTACTGTGACTTAAGGAAATTCATTGCACAAAGTAGGTAAAGTGTTTCGACTGTGTCTTAAGAAAGTTCATGGCACATAGTAAGTAAAAATGTTTCCTAATGGATGGATAAATTTATTTCTTGGCCATTGATAGACCTAGCTTTTTCAGATACTGACTTTCTTCCAACTCTTCTTACCTCTCTTTCCTAAAGTGAAAATTTCTCTTATCTTCTTTCCTGGGTTTCTTCAGCTCGATTTCCTTCATGCAGTAACCTAAAATGAATTTAAGTCATTTAGGTGGCTATGTTTTAATGTTATTTCATAAATATTTTCCACTTAGATTGCTTAGTTCTGAGAGAAATGGCTATTTTTTTCTTATATTAATAACCAAAAATTAAATTAGATTTAAGATTTTTTTTCCTTTCTATTTCCTCATTCAGAAATCAGCCCCCTGTAGGTTACTTAGCTAGCCTCTAAAGGACATTGTGGATATTTAAATAAATCCTCAGGTTATATGATTTTTGTTCTTGGATGGGACTCCACTCAATTAGAAAATCTTACAAAGAGAATCCAGTCTAGGCAGGATCTTGCCCTTGAGAAATAAGTTCTTATCCTTGCAACTTTCCTTTAGAATTTAGGATGACCCAACTTATGAAAGGGAAAAATCAACCAACAAGGTCTGGGGAGAGATGGATTCTTTTGCCAAGATTGTTAGACTTGTCTAAGTTTTTAATTAGTTCACATTCTTTGCAGGGGGAACTGAAGACATTTTGCCCTCTTCTTTATTAATATGTCCGTCCACTCCTTCATTAATTATTAACCATATGAGATGATTTCCAACCTCACGCATACCCCCATTTCCAAAGACTTTTTAAGCATTCAGAAGTCCTAAGTGCATCTTTGGTTCGTGAGAGAAAACCAAATGATCACCATTTTATTAATTATCTGTCAGCCATAATTAATAAAATTGATTATAAAATACTCAGAAACAATGTCTTTCAAACTTGTGATTTGTCATAGTTCCCTCTTAGTGATATTTCAGAATAATCTAAAGATTATTCTAGCTATTTAAAGAACAATATGACATTTATTAGGCTCACATTTTACAATATTTGAGTCAAATTCTCTTTTTTTATTTTTTGTGCTAATTTTTTATTTTGGTATTATACTTCCAAGATTCTACTTTTTTGTAAGAAGTTGATTCAATTTGATGGAGTCTCAATGCAGACTGAAATATACTTTTTAAACTTCATTCATTCATATATTTTGGGTCTGGGTTTTCTTTCACAACAGGACTAATAATTTTTTGGAATATATTTTGCATGACTACACACATATAATCTATATCAAATTGCTTGCTTTCTCAATGAGGGGGAAAGAATGAGAGTAGGAAGAGAATTTGAAACTCAAATTTTTAAAAAATGTTAAAATTGTTTTTGTGTATAATTGGAAAAGACAAAATATATAAAAAAGAACTTAATCCAGTTTGGAATTTTCAAGATAGACTTGTTTTTATGTAACTGTTTGTGCACACACATCCTTAGATTTCTAGATTCTTATTAGAAATATTTGATTCCTTATGCTAAAATTATAATATTCTCACTGTAGAAGGAATGAAGGAAACAGGCACCCATTCTGCCAGGCATTTTATTAAATGGATTATTATTTCATTTGATTTTCCCAATAACCCTGTAAGGTAGGTGCTATTATTATTCTGATTTTACAGATGAGGAAATGGGGGCAGACAGACATTAAGTGATTTGTCCAAAGTCATGAAACTAGGAAGTTTCTAGTACCAGATTTGTCTTTGGGTCTTTCCAATTTCAAGCTTAGTACTCTTGTCAATTATATCACTTCACTGCTTTTATGGCAAATAATCCAACAAAAACTAGAACATCCAGGTAAACTTTGTACAATATAGTTTACTGTGTTTTTAAGCTAGATTCTAGCTTATTCACAGTAATAATAGCAAGGTGGCATACAACATAGAGTGTCAGAACTGGAGTCAGGAACACTTATTTTCCTGAGTTCAAATCTGGTCTCAGACACTTATCAACTGTATGGCCCTGACCAAATCACTTAAACCTTTTTGTCTCAGTTTTTTTTCATCTGTCAAATGAACTGGAGAA
The DNA here is from genome assembly GCA_023553655.1 of Myrmecobius fasciatus. NCBI lineage: Eukaryota > Metazoa > Chordata > Mammalia > Dasyuromorphia > Myrmecobiidae > Myrmecobius > Myrmecobius fasciatus. Next base: position 707,079 of record JAJPUD010000140.1, read on the forward strand.
GGAAATAGTAAACCACTCTAATATCTTTGACAAGAAAACCCCAAATGGGGTTAACAAGAATCAAACATGATTGAAGTGACTGAATTAGAGTTTGGTCAACAGTCATATTGAATTGTCATTTCTAAATGTTTTCCCTTAGATTTCTAGATTACTAGTAGTAATATTTGATTCTGTAAGACATAAAGCATTACAGCAATTTCGAGCAATGGAAGACAAATTGGAGCTTTCTATATTGCAATTAATTTATGGAGATCTTTTCTATTTAAATCCATCTGTTCCCCATAGTAACATCTGATCCCTCCAGTTCAGTCTGGACTTTGGGAAATGTAGTTTAATGTATGCTTCCAAGTTAGTTGTTTTGCTTTCTAACTGTAATATTGTTCCATCAGATATTTCCTCTGAATTACACTTAGCTATAACAATGCAATAAGAATTGGGGCACTTTTTAAAATGGTGTATTAATATCTTTTGTTTTTACATGACCTAGATTTCCCTCTGTATCACTCCCCCTTCCCACTCAAAAGCCCATTTTAACAAAGAATGTTTTAAAAAGAGAAATGGAAGAAGAGAAAAAAAGATTCAGGAAAACCAATTCAATATGTTGGAAAAATCTGACATTAAAAGCAATATTCCTCACCAGTGGGAACCTCTTTTCCCATCATACCTCTTTGCACCACTGTAAAGAAATGGTAGGAGATATCTTCTTATATCAAGTAACAACATTTAGAAAAATAATATTTTTCATTACACTTTGAATTCTGAACTCTCGCCCTCTCTGTTTCCTCGCTCAGTCCAGTGCTCTATGTATCATACTATACCCAATGGCAAGCTGAGCAGAGTTCTGATTTTCAGTCAAGAAAACTTGAGTTTGAATCATCCCATATATATATTATATATATATATGTATAAAATATATATGTTTCTATATTTATATATATATATTTCCATATATATATATATATTTAAGGGATATATGTATATATCCCTTAAATATATAGAAATAGATATTAGATAGACCTTGAACAAGTCATTTAATTCCTCTCATTATCAATTTCTTCTCCCTGTAAATGGAGATGATAATACTAGTTCTAACTTTACAGGGTTGTTGTGAGAATTAGATTAGATAATATGTGTAAATTGCAAAATGTAAAATATTCTATTAATGTTATAATTAAGAGTACTTAAGCAAACTGGAGTGATCTAGTGGGACTTTTGGCAATGCACTTGCATGTATGGATTGTAAATTAGGTTTTTGTTTTGTTTGTTTTTGTTTTTGCTGAGGCAACTGGGGTTAAGTGACTTGCCCAGGGTCACACAGCCAGGAAGTATTAAGTATCTGAGGTCAAATTTGAACTCAGGTCTCCTGACTTCAGGGCTTGTGCTTTATCCACTACACCAACTAGCTTCCCCAAACGTTAGGTTTTTAGATTCCTAAGGAATATTCCCCAGATATGTCTCTAACATTTCAGCCACTTGAAGCAATATAATATAAATTAGATTTATCCAGATGATCACAATGTCATTATATATGTGATTTTTATTTAGATTCCTAATAGTAATATTTGCTTCTTTTGGCTAAATATGGCATGTTATAGATAATTTAGAATAACATAACAGAATTTGGAATATTTGAATTGTTCCTATTATGATATATTTTAGATATATTTTAATAAGCTTTCTAGGTTTCTAATAGATTTTGTTAGTTTGACTGGATTTACAACATTCTAGGTATATGTATCAGTCAAACACAAACACATTCTTTTTCCCTATTCTTCATTAATTTTCAAAGATCACTGACAGTTACTCAGTAGTGCTATCTGTTCTATGGGTAGTTCTTACTATTGTTCATACCTGATGTCATTGAGCTCACTGAGGTCATAATACTTATCATATCTTCATTTACTTAAGAACATTCTTTTTAGATGAGACAAAAGCACAAAAGGCATTTTTCCATTTATTTGTCCATCATCTTTTTTCAATTCTCTCCAGATAGTAGCAAGTGGAAAGTAATAACTCTATACTATACCATAAAGCTTTTTACAGCACCTGGCTAATTAATGTTTTCCCTTCCTCTCAATTTTCAGTTTAAAGCCCTCTTGATTAGATTTCTAGCTTTCCAAACAGTTACTAACTGTCCTAAATAATAAATTAATAAATAATAAATACTAAACAATGCTAGCACTTATGTTTATTCTGTCCATGAAAATAGGTGTGCCATTCATTTGTCTGAAATTTATTCAAAAACTTTGATCCCACACTCTTATATGATCATCTTAATTAGCTATTACTTTCTATTATTTCCCTACCACTGTAATCCCTTAATTTTCATTGGTAAATAGAAAGAAAATAGAGAAAGGGGTAGCTAAAAAGCCTGCAAATGGCACTGGTGCCAAACAGAACTGCCACTTCCCTCCATGACTCCAAGAAGACCCAAAATCTACTCCAATGTTCCTGCCAATAAACTTTCTATCTGTCCCTTTTATTCAGATACTGATCCCTCCACTCTCACACTTGCCAGAAGGAATCCCCCAAACCTACTCTACTCTGACCCTTCGGTCAATTTTCCCCTTTCTTAGTGATTATGGTCCATGACCTTCCATGCTCCTCCATCTCTGGGGCTGTCACTCCAATGTATACTAATGATTCATCAGACTTTTTATATCCCCTTTCACTACATTATTAGGACCTCCAAATCCATCCACCCACTAGCATGTAATTTTTCCCTCAATTAGAATATAATTGAGAGAAATAAGAAAGAAGGGGTTATCTTCTTTTTCTATGAATATCTCAATGCTTAGCACAGTGTTTATAAACACATAATAAAAGTTCATTCATTCATGCAAACATTCAGAAGGTACAGCTCTACCTTCTATTGGAAAAGCCTCCAACATATTGTACAGAGCAATGTTTCAATCATCTTTCTTTCTTTTCTATTTTCCTTTCCTCTCCCTCTAACTTTCTGTCAGGTTTGAATTCCCTTCCACCTTGTCAGGGACTTTTTAGATATTTTGGGGATATTGTCTCCTTCTCAAAGCATTCTTGCATTCTTTCAAGATCACCCTTTGAAATGAAATGAAATGGAGAGAATCATTCCTCCAGCTTGTGTACCTTTTCCTTTAACAGAGAGCCCAACCAGAATTTTTTACATATATCATATAATTACAAGGCGATTTTGAAAGGTCATTGGAAAGTTCTCCACGCTCTCTAGACTTGCTGAAATCAGAGCCATAATTAGATGCTTTCAACTGGGACAAAATTGGTTGGGGAGGTCAGTGATGATAATGTAGCAGCATTATCAAGCAAGCTGAGATAGTCACACCAGGAGAGGCAGTGACCTAGCCCTATTTCTTACACACACACACACACACACACACACACACACACACACACACATGCATACACACCTCACGGGCATTTGTGGAGGCAGAGGAAACAGATTCCAGCAAGACATGATAGTGTGCTTAACATATTTTGGATTAATTCTGATCTAGGGGAGGGGATGGGAAGAAGAAGGGGAAAAATAGAGCACAAGCTTTTGCAAGGGTTAATGTTGAAAAATTATTCATGCAAATGTTTTGAAAATCAAAAAGCTTTAATTTAAAAAAAAAGACATGATGGTGACAGGTCCCTAGGGATGATTGTCCAGGGATGAGCAAGAAGAAAAATATAGTGCTTTCTGAAGGTGGCATGGAGATGCCAGTTTCTGGACTCTGCCATAGAGTATATTACTCTTAATTTTGAAACAAACTAATTATTGTAACAATAGATGTACAAATTCAAGACTTTTCTGGGATTTAGCTTTAGGTGGAAAGAGCTGGTACCCCATTCTTTGGACTACATTCCCAAACAACTCAATTCCAAGAAGACATTGTCCCAGTATTCTGGTGGCCACAACTGGCTTCACACTATCCTCAGGTGATTTACCCTTTTGAAGTATGCACTGACTATCCTGCAATATAAAACCTGCTCTGGATTTAAAAGAAAGAAAGAAAGAAAGAAAGAAAGAAAGAAAGAAAGAAAGAAAGAAAGAAAGAAAGAAAGAAAGAAAGAAAGAAAGAAAGAAAGAAAGAAAGAA
>JAJPUD010000140.1:715512-753584 GCA_023553655.1 Myrmecobius fasciatus
TTTCTTTCTTTCTTTCTTTCTTTCTTTCTTTCTTTCTTTCTTTCTTTTTTTTTCTCCTTTCTCTTTTTCTTCTTTCTCTTTCTCTCTTTCTCTCTTTGAGGTCCTCTTCTTTCTGCTCTGCCCTTTGTCTGGACAGACCCTACTTGCCTTTGAGCCCGGCAATGATGGATCAGACTTGCCTGAAGACGATTCCTCCCTCCCTCTAAACATCTGATGTCCCAGCCCTCTTCCTCCCCTCCCCTCCTGGCCATTATACCCAAGCTGAGCCAATGACTTGACTCTGTCTCTGCTGTCTTATATCAGTCACCTACTCATCTAACTGGGAAATCCTTGACTTTCAGCAATGGTCCCTAAGTAAACCCGATCCCTTTTGTCAACATGGCACCAAGAGAGCTGACTACCCGGGTCTGCATTAGTAATATGAAGTTCTTAATCAGAGAGAGAGGAGAGGAAGGACAAGGACAAGGAGAGAGGAGAGAGAGAAGGGAAGAAGGGGAGAGAGACACACACAGATAAAGAGACAGAAAGGCAGAGAGAGAGAGAGAGGAAGAGAGAGACAGAAAGACAGAGACAGAGACAGAGACAGAGAAAGACTTTAAGGAGGAGGCAATTTCCACAAGCTACCATCCACAAATGCTATTGACACTCTTCCCTTTTTACATTTCAGTGCCCCGAGGCACTGAATTCCAGTCAATCCCTAGTTGAAGTTCTATGGGAAATCTGGGTTTAAAAAAAATGCTTTTGAAGGAGAGTTACCAGGGTGAGATTTGGACTAGATCCCAGGAAGCTCAGGGAGAGTGGCAGAAAGGGAGTAGGGGGAAAGGAGAAAAAAAATTCAGACATGTCTAGATTTTGTCCCCATTGGGTCCAGTTTCCAGACAATCCTTGCTGAAGGTGAGCAATCTCTCCAGAATCATTTCCACACCGCCATCTTGTGGCCGGATTCAGCAATTCAGCTTAAACTTCAGCAGAAAGTAGGTATTAAGTAGTTACTTTGTGTCAAAAGCTCTTTTGGGGCCTTGAGGTAACATGGACAAAAAGCAATCGATCAGTCTGCTGTGTGTGTGAGAGAGTGAGAGTGAGAGAAAGAGTGAGAGAGAAAGAGAGAGAGGAGAGACAGAGGGGGAGAGAGAGAGAGAGTGAGAGAAAGAGTGAGAGAGAAAGAGAGAGAGGAGAGACAGAGGGAGAGAGAGAGAGAGAGAAGGAGGGAGAGAAGGAGGGAGGAATAGAGCAGATACAAGGTAACTGCAAGAAAAGGCACTAGTAACTGAATGTCCTGGAAAAGAAGGCACTTGGGCTGAGTTCTAAAGGAAGGTAGGAATTTTAAGAGGTGCAGGTGAGGAGGATGAGAATTCCAGGCACGAGGCACATCCAACGCAAAGGCACAGAGGTTGGAGATGATGTGTTAAGTATGGGAAGTTGTACAGACACCTTTAAGGCTGAACTTTCTTGAATACCCAGAAAGAGAATGTATAAGGAAGCTGGGGAGGTAGGAAGGGGATAGGTTGTAAAGAACCTTAAATGCCAAACAGGGGATTTCCTATTTGATCCTAGAGGTAATAGGGAGCCACAGTAAGGTATTGCACTGGGAGAGAGTGATGTAATTAAATACACACATTTGGGAGAAGACTTTCACAGCTTAGTGGAAGATAGACTGGAGTTGGGAGAGACTTGAGACTAGGAAACAAGTCAGAAGACTGTTGTAATAGCCTCCAGGCAAAAGGCACCTACACCAGGGTGGTGGTTCTGGGATCCAAGAAAAGGGGACATGTGTGAGAGATAACATAGAGAAAGGACACGATTTAGTAATCCATTGGATATGAGATGAGCAAGAGTGAGGATCTCAGGATAATGTTAAAGATGCCAACTTGGGGGTATCTTCAACAACACTAGAAAAGTTAGAAAGAGAGAAGGGTTTATGGGGAAGAGAATAGAATTTGTTTTGGACAGATTGATTTGGAGATGTTCAAAGGCCATTTGATTCAAAATGTCCCAAGGCAATTAAGGGCATAGGAGAGACTAAGACCAGATGTATGGGTCTTCATAGAGATGGCAATGGAACCCATAGGAAGAGATTAATTTACTTAATGAGAGAGTGAAGAGAAAGGAGAAGAGGGCTCAGGTCAGAGTTTGGAGGGACATCCACGGCTAGGGTGCTTGAAGGATAATGCAGTAAAAGAGACCATGGGCAGTGAAGGAGAGGGAAGGAAGGATGATACAAAGATTCTAAGCTGTAGTGACTAGGAGGATGGTGTCTCAGACAGCAATAAGGGAGTTTAGATGAAGGAGAATGGAGAATATTCAGTGTGCTTTTGGACATTTTGAGTTTAGGATGTGTATAGGTCATTCAGCCAGCAATGGTACATGAGCTCAGGTAAGAAAAGGGTTGGATATTTAGTTTTTTGAATATATGATTTAAACTGAAGGAGCTAATGAGATCACCAAGATATAGGGTAGAGAGAGGGTCTATGTAGAGTATAAACACCAATGGGGTGGCAGCATGGAGCTGTATTCAAATTCCAGCATAAGATAATAATCTCCCATTATTTCTAGCGCCAATCATGCACATTGTTTACAGTAAGCACCTAATTAATGTTTGCTGGACTTGCAATAAATAGACACCATCTTCAGATAAATGCTTTGCTTCTCTCATCTGTTTTAAAAAATGATAATAATTGTTGGTTTCCAGCTTCTCTCAGCTAATGTGATGATCAAATGAGAGAACATGGGAGAAACTACTTGGAAAAATTAGATGCTGCCCAACCTTGTAAGACCCCCTTCTTTTAGCCAGTTGACGATGGACTTCAAAAACTTTTTTTATTCTAAGAGATTCAGCCTGCTACTATGAGTTTAAGATAGGGAGAGAAATTAAATTAATCTTGTTAAATTGCAAAGGAATAAGTCTTCTTTTCCATGACCTGAGATGGGGGTCAAAAGAAGTTTGGTGGGAAGAGCCAAGAGAATTTTACCTCTGAGATCCAAAAGGTCTTTGCACAACAGTGCTGAGCTCAAGGAATATTGTTCAGGAGGAAAAATGGTCCAAATAAAGGAGAAGGGAAAGGAGCTGGTAAAAGTAAGCTTTACTTTGAATAAGATAATTTGGGGCAAGTGACTCAACCTGAAAATCTAGGACACAAGGAGCTGAATCATGGTGGGTAGGGTGAGGAGGAAGGTCTTGAATATATTGTATTATAATGAAAGCTCCATCAGCAATAGAACCAAGATTTTGTGAAGTTAGGCTTTTAAGAAATGGATTTCTTTTGGGTGACCATAGAGTTGTGTCATTTTGACATTTGCCCACAAGATGGCAGTGTGGAAATGGCTCTGGTAGCCAGTTTGCTTTCAAGAAATTTAGTCCAACAAAGCTTTCCTATTCTGTCCCTATCCTGTTCCAGGCTCTGTTCATGGATACATGGGTCAAAATGAAATAGTCCACCTGTCGTCGAGGGGCTTACATATTGGGTGTATGTGTGGCAGGAGGTGGGGATGGGGGCAGATGTTGGAGGGCACTGAAGGGATGGATGAAAATAGAAAAATCCATTGTGATCTAAATTGAGCAAAGCCAAATCACATAAACTGAGGTATTGAAGATAAGGCTTTTTGTAGAAGGCAGCACCTGGCCTGATACTAAAGGGAAATTAGGGATTCTAAGAAGTGGAAATGAGGAGGAAATATATTTTAGGTATAACAATTGGGTTTTATATATATATGTATTTATATATATATACATATATCCCTCTTTTATATATATATGTGTGTGTGTGTGTGTGTGTGTGTATGTGTGTGTGTGTATGTATATATATATCTTTCCTCGTGCCCTACTCTCAAAATAAATTCTCTGAAGTCTACCCAAGATTCAAACTATTCTGTGTATCTATATCCCTAAACAGTTTACAGGATCTCACAAATGCCTTTACTTTTTCGAGTAAATCAGTGGATATGATTAGCTCAAAGTCATTTATTGAAATTATACCATAATAACAAAATAGTGAACATTTATATATTTATATAAGGCTATTCACATATGCTTATAGTTTGTAAACACACAAACATGTATATACCTGATTCTCACAATAACCCTGTGCATTAAGTGTTATTATTATACCCATTTTATGAATAAAGAAACCCAGGTTGAGAGAGAGAGGTTAAGTGATATGTCCAGGGACACATAAATAGTAAATATCTGAGGTGGAATTAAAACTCAAATTCATCTGGATTCCAAATCCAATGCCCAATTAGCAACACAACATTCTCTTCATAAACTGGGGGCACCCTTTCTCACAAATACACCCAGCATCAGCGGAGGGGGTGGACACCAGAGAGATTACAAATAGGGTGGGGCCAGGTTATAGCAGCTTGAATCAACATAGGAAAATGCATTATTAGATATTCTGCATGAGCATTTACACCTGGAGAATCAGCTACAATTCACAGTACAAATTATTGTTTTTCTGAGAAGAAAGTGTTAATAATATGGATGAAACATTAAACTTGCATATACACACAAACACATACACATATGTTTTTTCCCCTAAAGATTCCAGTTGTTAATAATTTATCATTCTAATCTTGTATTGCTCTATAACTATTATTTAGGCTCAGGAGTAAAAAGCTCTGGGAATTAAATTATCATCAGACTAGAGGCATAATAATAATGAAGAGGAGAAAGAAAAGAAGGAAGAAGAGGAGAAAGAACAGAAGGAAGAAGAGGAAAAGGAGAAAGAGAAGGAAGAGGAAAGGAAGAAGAAAAAGAAGGAGGAGGAGGAGGAACAGAAGGAGGAAGAGGAGGAGGACAAGAAGGACAAGAAGGACAAGAAGGAGGAGAAGGAGGAGGAAGGAACAAAGAAGAAGGAAGGAGAGAGAATGAAGGAGGAAGGAGTGTTGTGCCACAGTTCCCATGTCTCAGTTTCCCTCAGTTGCTCTGTTTCAGTTTCCCTTAATTGTTCTGCCCAAAAATAGCAACCCCCACTTTTTGACCATCAGAAATAATTGGACTCACCTTCCAAAGGAGTCATAAAACCTCCAGATGGTCCATCTGGATATGTCTTTTGGCTCCAGACTTACTGTTTCTCAGTTTCTGTCTCAAACTTCCTTTCACTCCCTCCGTGTCAGAATTGAATTGATAGCCCACCTGAAACTCAATTCTCCTCCCCGCCTTCAGTGCTCAAAACCCTCCTTTTGTAACTTTTGAGAAAAATGTTAGGACCACACTTACTATTTGCTAAATCTGCTTGAGATCCAGTCGGCTGGCATGTCTGTCAGTCTAAACTCTCAATGGACTATGTGCTTTGAAACAAGAGTCCCAGCAGTCCCAATCCATAGCTATGGATTCTGAACTCTCAATAAACATCAATAAAGTATTAACTAATTTCCAATGTGTGATACTGCCTCAGTTTTTCTCTGAGCATTACAGGAGGAAGCAGGAAGGAGGAACAAGGAAGGAGAAATGACAGAGAAGGAGGAGGAGGAGGAAGGAGGATCAAGGAAGAAGGAACAAAAAAGTAAGGAGGAACAAGGAAGGAGGAAGGATGAACAAAGAAGAAGGAACAAGGAATGAGGAACAAGGAACAAGGAACAAGGAAGGAGGAACAAGGAACAAGGAAGGAGGAACAAGGACCAAGGAAGGAGAAGAAGAAAGTGCCTTAACATTTTGCCATGTTTTAGATCCATTACTTCATTTGAGGTATAACAATCCTGATTCAGGAGTTAACACTAAGAACTGTGGCCAAAGTACATTCAAGAAGGGATGACCATGCATCTGATTTGGTTATTATGCTGAGTCATTAACATCTTGCTGCCATTCCTATTTATTTTTATGTAGTTAGTCTTATTTTCATGGTTTACTAGATACTGCCCCACTGGTCACTGCTTGAGACTGTACAGATAGGTTTTGTTTGGCACAGTTGCATTCAATGCCTCCACCTTCTGACTCACCTCTTAGAAAAATTAAGTCCTTAGATAGCTTTGTAATCTAAGTAGAATCCTACTTCGTATCTATGAAGAGTCCAAGGAGCAAAACAAATCAAGAAATTTTGTATCTAGAAAATACAGTGCCATAATTTGCAAATTCCACTTCAATTTTCCTCTGAGAGAAGCTGGGGCTCCAGCATCATGCTATTTATGGAATTCATCATCTGTCCTCCTCTGAACTGAAGTTCAGATTAGAAAACAATATCCTTAAATTCCTTCTAGGCCTTCTCATCTTGGAACATCCTTCCACAAAGCTGGTCCCATTCAACTGCTATGGAATTCTTCACAGGGCATCCTGTATTTGGGGGGTGGGAAGTGGTCCAATCTGGCCAACTGACCTGAAAAATAGATTGAGCAATGATGATTTCAAAATTCTTAGATTACTTGAAAATGGGGAAGAAGAAAAGAGCTTAGACATCATATTTCAATGAAGTATAAAGGAAAACTGTTCTGATGTCCTGGATCCAGAGAATAAATGAAAATTGGAAGAATCTACAACCTGCTTCCTAAAAGAGTTCCTAAAATGAAAAATCCAAGAAATATTATAGCCAAATTCCAGAGATCCCAGCTCAAAGAGAAAATATTGCAGAGAGACAGAAAGAAACAATTCAAATATTATGAAACCAAAATGAGGATAACACAACATTTAGCAGCTACATGTTCAAGGCGTGGAGGGCTTGAAAAATGAAAAAGTGCAGAAGGCAAGGGAGATAGGATTATATAACCAAACATACTCTGTCCAGCAAAACTGAGTATAATCCTTAGCAGAAAATGGATAATTAATGAAATAGAGGACTTTCAAGTTTAAAGACCAGAGGCAAATAGAAATCTTAACATTTAAATGCAAGACTCAAGAAAAACACAAAAATGATAAAACACAAGAAACTCAATAAGGTTAATTTTTTTTCATTTCTATATGAAAAAAATGACACATGCAACTCCTAAGAATTTTTTTTATCATTATTAAGACAGAAAAAGTATACATAAACAGAGGACACAAGGGTGAATCAATTATATTGGGATGAACTCAAAGAAATGAAGAGATGAGAAAAAGGAAAACACTAGGAACAGGGATAAGTAGGATAGGGATAAGTAGGGATAAGGGGAAACTACCTCAAATAAAAGAGGCACATAAGAAAGTGCTTTTTTACAATGAAGGTGAATGGGGTGAGGAGAGTAAGGTTTGAACCTCATATTCCTCAGAATTTGTTCAAAGATGGGATAATATGCATACACACACACACACATTTCTACTTTACCCACCAAGGAAATAAGAGGTGAAGGAAATAAAAGAAAGGGAAGGTAGATAAAGGGAGATTGGACAAAAACAAAATAGAATTGTAAGGAGATACAGAATAAAAAGAGAGATAAGGATAAATAGAACAAAATAGGAGCAAGAGAAATACAGTTTATAATCCTGAGTGTAAATGGGATGAACATATCTATAAAATGAAAGTGGATGGCAGAATGGATTAGAGACCAAAATCCAACAATATGTTGTTTACAAGAGACACACTTGAAACAGAAAAGCGCATACAGAGTTAAATTAAGGAGATGAAGCAGAATCTACTATGTTTCAGTTCAAGTAAAAAAGGCAAGTGTAACAGTTGTGATCTAAGATAAAACAAAAGCAAGAATAGACCCAATTAAAAAAAGATAATCAGAGAAACTATTTTAACTAAAGGTAACATAGAAAATGAAGTAACATCAAAAAAAAATTACAGAAAATTTTTCTAATGAAGGTCTCTTAAATGTATAAGAAATAGTCAAATTTATAAAAATAGGACTCATTCCCCAACTGATAAATTGTCAAGGGATTTGAACAGGCAGTTTTTAGAAGAGAACATCAGAGCTATCTATAGTTATATGAAAAAAATACTCTAAATCACTATTGATTGTAAAAATGAAAATGAAAACAACTCTAAGATAGTACTTCACACCTATAAGAAATGACAAATGTTAGAAGGAATAAAGGAAAATGGGGATACTAATGAATTGTTGGTGAAGTTATGTACTATTCCCAACCTTCCAGAGAGCAAATTTGGAATTTGCCTATAGAGCTACAGAACCTAATAGCTTTTGACTCAGCAATCCCACCACCCAAAGAGATCCAAGAAAAAGAAAAAGAACCCATAGGTACAAAAATATTTATGGCAACTCTCTTGCATTGATAAAGAACAAGAAATTGAGGAGAGGCCCATCAACTGAGGAATGATCAAACAAGTTGAGGCATATGTTTGTGATGGAGGACTATAGAAATGATGAGGGAGATGGTTTTAGAAAAACATGGGAAGACATGTGTGACCTCATATAAAGTGAAGTGAACATGTCTGTAGTTTATTTTCACAAGTTGGCAGCAGTAAATGTTTATATTATTTATATTTTATATTATATTAATGTATCTTAATCAATGCATTAATTTTAAATTATATAATTAGAAACAATTTATAAAACACAAATGTGACATATATTTTATAATAATTATAAAATTGATTTATAAATAAATTATGAATGTTTATGTTTATATACTATGACCCATAAACTATTGTTAAAATATAATTATATTTCTATGTCATTTATATAATAGTCACATAATCGTTTTGAAGTTTATAAAGTGGTAAAAAATACTACCTTATTTTTATCCTCATAATTCTGAGAGGTAGATCTATTTATTATCCCTAGTTTCAGATGAGGAAGATGAGGCAGACAAAAACTTACCCAAGATCTATGACCCAGGGTCATAGAGTCACTAAAGTGTCCTAGACCAGATTAGAATTCAAGTCCTCCTGACCCTAGATTCAGTGTTCCATATACTACCTCATGCTGTTTCTTCATTATAATACTTGCAAAATCTTCTTCCTTTTTATGATCTTATATCTTTTTTTTCTTTCTTTTTTTATTAAAGCACTTTATTTTGTTTTTATTTGCAAAACATATGTATGGGTAATTCTTCAACATTAACCCTTACAAAGCTTTCTGTTACAAATTTTTCCTCCCTACTCCCCACCCCTCCCCTAGATGGCAGGATAGCCACTACTTGTTAATTATGTTAAAATACTTGACAAATAGAATATATGTGTACATATTTCCACAGTTATTGTTGTGCAAGAAAAGTCGTATCCACAAGAAAGAAAAATCAGAGAAAGGAAACACAATGCAAGCAAACATCAATTGAGAGCATAAAAATGTTATGTTGTGGTCCACATTTCACATCCTTCTCTCTGGGTGTATATGGCTTTCTTCACTGAACAATTGGAAGTGGTTTGAAACATTTCATTGTTGAAGAGAGCCATGTCCATCAGAATTGATCGTCATATAGTGTTGTTATTGTTGTGTATAATGATCTCCTGGTTCTGCTCATTTCACTCAGCATCAGTTCATTTAAGTCTCTCCAGGCCTCTCTGAAATCGTCCTGCTGGTCATTTCTTACAGAACAATAATATTCCATAATATTCATATACCATAATTTATTCAGCCACTCTCCAATTGAAGAGCATCCATTCAGTTTCCAGTTTCTAGCTGCCACAAACATTATTGCACATGTGGGGCCCTTTCCTTCCTTTATGATTTCTTTGGGATATAAGCCCAATAGAAATGCTGCTGGGTCAAAGGGTATGCACAGTTTGATAACTTTTTGAGCAAAGCTCCAAATTAAAGCACTTTATTTTCAAAACATATGCATGAACAATTTTTCAACACTGACCCTTGCAAAACCTTGTGTTCCAATTTTTCCCCTCTTTTCCCCATTCTCTTCCCTAGATGATAAGTAATCCAATATTTGTTGAATATGGTAAAAAAATGTTAAATCCAGTATATGCATACATATTTATACAATTATCTTGCTACACAAGAAAAATCCGATCAAAAAAGAAAAAAAAAGAAAGAAAATAAAATGCAACAAACAATAACAAAAAGAATGACAGTGCTATGTTGTGATCCACACTCAGTTCCCATAGTCTTCTTTCTGGGTGTGGATGGCTCTCTTCATCATAAGATAATTGGAACTGTCCTAAATTTGATCTTATATCTTATATGAACTTCACATGAGCTCCTTATTCTGTGTGTGTGTATGTATTTTATATTTATTTCATCTGTTCAATCAGCCTAAGGACCATATCAAGAGAAATTATCTTACTGAAGATAAAGAGGATTATTCCAAAAAGTAAGTCTGTGTCTTCAGTTTTCCCTTTCTATCCCTAAGCCCCCATCTCAGATTCTGATTGTGGAGAAGCCATAGAATACAGTAGACAGATCATTAGACTGAATGTCAGGAAAACCTAACTCAATCCTGCTTCAAGATACTTAACCAATTGTGTGACTCTGGACATGTCTTTTAACCCCTATGTGCCTCAGCTTTATCATCTATAAAATGGGAATAATAATAGCTTCTACCTCCTAGGATTTGTTGGAAGGATAAAATGAGTTAATATTTGGAAAGTACATTGCAAACCTTAAAGTGCTATGCAAATTCTGTTTGTTTTTACTATTACCATTACTACCACAACTGATACTACTACTGCTACTTCTACTACTGCTAGCATTACTATTATCACTATCATTACTATTATTACTACTGCCACCATTACTACTATTACTACTACTACTACTACTACTACTACTACTACTACTACTACTACCACCACTACCACTACTACTACTACCCCTATTACTACTATTACTACTCCTGCAGCTGCTGCTTCTACTACTAGTTGTTGTTGCTGCTGCTACTACTACTACCACCACTACTACTAACTTTACTATTACTATTACTGTTGCTGCTGCTATTTTTTTCTTGTTCTTGTTCCTGTTGTTGCTTTTCTACTTCTCTCCTACTATTACCACAACTACCATTACTGCTACTTTCTACCACTACTGCTGCTGCTGCTGCTGCTGCTACTTTTACTTCTCTAAGATGCTCTACAACTTATTAATTCCTTAATCAGTGGGGCTCAGAAGAGAACCAAATATAGTAAATATTGTCTACTATGAAGAGAAAGATACAGAGAGACTATGACATCCCTATTCGTGGAGGCTAGGTCTTCTCTAGTGCAGTTTAAGATTTCATTAGGATTTTTTTTGGGGGGGCAGGGCAGGAAGCAGCCACATTATATGGTCCTAGTCAGTTGGTAGTAGACTACATTTCCTAGATCTTTTTCAAATAAACTTTTGTCTAGCCATAGTCATCTACTTTCTATTTGTGATTTCAAGTTTTTTAACCATAGTATATATATTTTTTAATCTTTGATTAGATTTAGTCCAATTCCCTAGCCTATACAGATCACTTTGAATCTTGAATTTGTTATCTATGATTTGAGTTATTCTTCCCATATTTGTATCATTGGCATATTTGACAGGTAAAATACATATAGATCATCATCTAAGTGATTTATTTAGAAATGTTAAACATCACAGAACTAAAAAAGATGGCTTCTGTAGACAACTGAAAATTTCATGTCAAATTAACTTTAAAGTATTAATGACTAATCTCTGAGACCAGCCATTCCAACAGTTCTGATGCTATCACTTATATGATTGTCTAGTCCACCTCTCTCCATCTTCTCCCCAAGAGGAGTATGGGGTTTAAAAAACTGTGTTAAAATCCAGCTAAGTTCTGTCTGCTGAATTCTTTGATCTAGTAGCTTAATAATCCTAGGAGGGGAAAGGGAAATAAGATTAGTGCAGCATCACCTGCTCTTTGCAATCCTTTTTTCCTTTTCTAGATGTTCTCTACCCTTCTCTTTTCAGGAAACAAATCAAGTTCCCATTTTATAATCTGCATACTTTGTTGTCAAGGAAGCATTTCATCTGGATCAAGTGACTTGAATTCATCAAGGGTAACTTATCTTCTTATCTTGATCATCAACCACTTTTTTATTTTTTGAACAGCAATAATTAAGCTTAATTTAAAAAACATAAAAATAAATTTATAGTTTCCAAGCTTTTTTTCAATTTGATGTTATGTTGTCTCAGTACATGGGGCACCAATGGCCTTTGCAGTTTGTTGACATAAGAAGTATAAAGAATTGGATAAAGAAAAATAAATGGAATTCTACCTTTCAATCTTTTCAAATATAAGTACAACAACCTCCTTCTGAAGGGAGATTTTAAAGTATCTTTTAAAAATTATTATTCTTTATAAATTTTTGTAAAGAAGGAATCACATTTAAATCCTTGCCATTGCACTGCTATTTTTCAGAGATAAATTATTTTGCTTTATTTGACCTCTGATAAATTTTTTAACATAAGAACTCTCTCATAGTCTCTTAAGTAGTTCAGTCTTCTGAAGTTCTATAAGATCTTAATTTGTTAAAGTTTCATTGTGAGTAATAGCTCTTCCATATTATCATCATTAAAAATAGGCTGCTGAGGGAGTTATATGCTATGTGAAATTTAAAAAAGAACAAATGTATAATTGAGGAACTCAATTATAGGTTAACCCCCTCCCTTTTTCTAACACCATATGTGGTTTATAGCCTTTTGTTCCATTACTTTCTTGCAGTTTTCAATGCTTTTCTGATATTGAACATGTGCCAAAATTCCATAATAAATATGTTAATAACTATCTGTATTTTTTTAATAAAGCTTTTTATTTTCAAAACATATGCATGGATAATTGACCCTTGCATAGCCTCATGTTTCAGTTTCCCCTTCTTCTCCCCACCCCCTTCCCTAGATGGCAAGCAATTCATTATATGTTGAACATATTAAAATATATGTTAAATCCAATATGTATAAACATTTATACAATTCTTTCATCAACCACTTTTTAGATATTTTCTGTCATTTCTATCTGAAAAATCATTCTAATTAGCATAGAAAGGAACAAAATTAAAATCAAATAGTTTTGCCTTCTTTCTGTTAGTCTCATTGATTCTTTGATCTTATTTTTTAAACGTAGTTTCTCTTGACAGCAAAGCTCTCGTAACACTTTTTAAATGTCACCTGTCATTATATTAACATAATTTCTTGTTATATATTAATCACCTATTACCTTTCATTGTTTCTATCTCTTGTACCTATTTTAAAAAAAACAACTTGTAACCTTTTTGAGCAATGCTCGTTTATCCTACAGTTTGGAATTGCTTCATTTTGTGTCTTCAGGATTGCATTCTTTATTTCCCAATCCCTCATTTAAAAACAAAATATTTTCATAATTTAAAAAAGAATAATTAAAAGGATTAGGATAGCAGTAAGATATTGAGAAACTTTATTCACATGGTAAAATTCATGAAACAGAATAGTAAAGCATTCCAGAGAGCATTCAGATAGGGATTAATAAAGAAGGAAAGGGATTTTGTCATTGAAGTATACTATAAATCATCTGGGCAGAAAGAAGGAAGATAAAGATTGGGAAACAGATTATAATTTGGCATAAAGAGATGATATTTTAATGATGGGAAATACCTGCTTGAGTTCTCTCTATGTCCAAAACAAAACAGTTAATAGCATGTATTTCCCATCAATAATATGATAATTTTATCCTTCAAAAGGTAGAAGAACCCAAAACATGAAATTCGATATTATACTGAATTATCACTAATAGGAAGAAATGTCTTCATTTAATATATTTATACACAACATATATGTTTATGTGTTTGTCTTCTTCAGGAAGGACATCAATGAGTGAATTTGATAGAAAAGTATATTTCTGTTTGTCTTCTTGATTATGAGATTCAGATCCTTAACTAGGATGAGGAAACTAGGGTTCTGTCCTAGGGCACCTGTATCTTTAAGGGGCACACTTTCTCCTCAAAATCATTCTGGGCTCCTAGTACTCTGCCAGCTAGACATCCATGCCTTTGTCCACCCCTGGTCCTTTGCTTAATTACAGAGCAATTTCTCCAGCATTTCCTTGGAGGAGATAGCTCCTGTCTTCAGATTCCATTTTCACTTATTGTCATTTCCCCAACTTTCTACCTCCTTCCCATCTGACTTCTCAAAGGGCTAAAGGCTGTGGGGTCATAGACTTGCTATAAGGAATATAGGCTGGATTCTCTTGGGAATGGGATGTCCCTTCTCAAGACTAGACAGTAGGGTGGAAAGAGAACACTGGCTCTGGGGTGAGAATACATGGTTTAAATATTGTCTTGTTACTTAGTCATTTAATTCCCCTGGCCAATAATTTCCTCATATGTCAAAAAGAAGGGGCTGAACTATATGGCCTTCAGTGTTCTTTTCAGCTCTAGAATTATGGTCCTAGGCTCTTCTCTCTGAACAATTGTGCCTTACTAGACAAGGGAGAAAAGGGAGAAGGGGAAGAATATTCTCTGTGACCCATCATACCCCTGGACTTCAGAACCCTCATCATTGCTTTCGGGGCGGGGGGGGGAGACAAACTAAGTTTTCCCCAATCTGGCTCACTATCTCCTCCTCCCAACCATCCATTCACCCTGCTGGCTCTTCCTTCCCATTCCTTTAGTGACCATGTCCCTAAAGTCTGCCATCAGAGGCTGTCCTAGGATCCTTGTTCTTGTCTGTTCTAGGGTCTCTGTCTGTCTGCTATGTCACATCAAGGGGACACTTGATGTCTATACCCAGATCTGTGTCCACATGATGTTCAATCAATTTCTAGTCATATCTAACTCTTCACAATCCCCTTTAGAGTTTCTTGGCAAAAAATCCTGGAGTAGTTTGCCATTTTCTTCTCCGGCACATTTACAAATGAGTAAACTAAGGCACACAGGGATGAGGGACTTGCCCAGGGTCACACTGCTGGTATGTGCCTGAGGCCATATCAGTCTTCCTGACTCCAGTCCTGGCACTCTCTCCACTATGGTGCCTCTAGATAGCTGCCCATAGCATCCCTCTGCTACTTCCAGACCAATTAAATTGACTCCATGGGTGAGGATTCCTTTGCATATCTCTGTTTAGTGGGATGGCGGTCTCAGGAGGGAGTTTGCTCAGCGTTAATGATATTCTGCTGAGAGAAAAACGTTGTGCATCAACCAGTCTTCTCTCCTCCCTGGAAACTGCTGGAGCTCCCTAGACTGTTGAATGACTCCTAATTTTCTGACTGCTGGTTTCTTTCAATGCTGATCTGTCTGCATTTTGGTTAATCTGCTGATTTTGTTTGACCTGGCTCACGTCTCAGTGTCTGCTCCCGTTTCCTCCCTCCTTCTTTCATTGGATTTCCAGCTTTTCAGCACACAGACTGCCCTTGAACTACCTTGAGGTCCCAGATGTCAACAGCTAATGCTTAACCCCTGACTTTTCATCATATGCTGGCAAGACTAGAAACACTCCCTGACTGTAGTGAGCTGATCTTCTGGTCAGGGAACCAAGCAATAAATGAGCAAGCAAGTACTTTGTGCTTAATAAGTCTTTGAAAAATGAATGGCACAAAGAGAACTAGATTTGGAGCCAGAGGTCCTGGGCTTCTCACTTTTATAGGTCCCAGTTTTCTTACGTGTCAAGACTGGATAATCTCAAAGATCTCTTTCCTCTCGCAGTGTACAATCCTATGGCTCTCAGACAGCATATGCCTAAAATAAGAGATATGGATAATCAGTATTGCAAAGAAGGGAGAAAAAAGATTGCCAGGGGATAGGAGGGGGAGGAATAAGGCAAGAAAGACCTCATGGAAAAAGTGAAACAAGCTGGACATTGGAAGTCGAGCAGGTTTTGGATAGCTGGGGAAGGTATGTTAGTAGGGGAGCACAGCTTAAGCAAAGGTATGGAGGTAGGATAATAAAATTCAGTCCTAGAAGAAACCTTAAAGAACTTTTGTTCTTTTTATATGTTGATTTTTCCCATTAGAATATTAAATATTAAATACTTGAGGACAGGAACTGCTTTTCTTTTTGCTGTCATTGTATTCCTAGAACTTTGCACAAAGCTATGTTTGGAGTATAACAAAATGAGAAAGGCTATCTTTATATCCCCATCACTGTTATCTCTATGTAGCTCTATGTAAATATGACTGAATGAATAAGGCAGAGATAAATTATGGACTGTCTGAGGCATTGAACGCTGGGCAGAAGAGTTTAAACCTGATAAGCAATCAGAGGGCATTGGGAGAAGCTTGAGAGGGATCTGGGTTACTCCCCTGCATGGCTCCCTATGACCTGAAGGATCAAATACAACCTCCTGCATTTGCTAATTAAAACCCTTTACAACCTTGCCCCTTTCCATGTTGATTATCTATCCCTCATCTTAATGTTTCTCGCTGGTCTTCTTGCTGCTGTTCCTCACATGGGAGATGATGTTCCATGTCTTTGTACACTCTGTTTCCTATTGCTAGAATGCACTTGCTCCTTACTCCACCTCCTGTAACTGGCTTGCTTTAAAGTTCATCTCAAGAGCATCATCAACAGAAGATCTTACCTTATTCTCTTAGCATCTCTGGCTCAAAATTAACCTTGTATTTCCTTTTTTTATATACTCACTTAAGTTCATATGCATACACGTATATATGTATAAATTTTGTGTTTATTTTATTTTATTTTTTTTTTTTGCTGAGGCAGTTGGGGTTAAGTGACTTGCCCAGGGTCACACAGCTAGGAAGTGTTAAGACCAGATTTGAACTCAGGTCCTCCAGACTTCAGGGCTGGTGCTCTATCCACTGTTCCACCTAGCTGTCCTATTTGTATATGTTTATAGCATATATATCTGTCTGTATATATATATATATACATATATATATCAACCTATATATGACAATTATATATGTATATGTGTATAGAAGACATACATATAAACACAAACATGAGTATATATTTTTGTTTCTCCTGTTTTCATCTAAGCACCTTAAGGAGAGAGACTGTTTCCCTTTTTTTCTTTGTATTTCTTGTATCTACCATAGGGACTGAAACATAATAGATGCTTAATAAATGAATTTTAATTGGCTTGCAGAGGCTGGAGAATGGAGAAAAGCTGTATCCCTGGCACACCACTATTTGGAGAACCCTGAGCAGAATGGACCTAAAAATAGTGAGGTTGTCATGAGTTCAAAGACATGCACAGAACAATGAGCCAGGGGTTCCCAGAGATGCTAAGACAAGCAGAACCATTGGCTTTTTCCTTTCCACCCAGATACACCTGACGCACACTTCATTCACACTTGAACCATGATGGACTGTGTCCTTAGAAACTGCTCCCACACTCTCATTAGTGCCACATTAGGAGTTTCCAGGATTCAGGAGGGCTTGCACCATACAACCCACCATTCTGACCCGTGAGACGTGGCTCAGAAATCCATCTGCAGCTGGGAATAGAGTTCTTTTTTCCTTTGTGAAAAGCTAATTAGTCCATATGGGTCAGGACCTAAACGTTATTACTATCATTGGATAAGGCTAATGAAAATTATGTCTCCATCTTTCTTTCCTGTATCTACCAAGGTGTCTCTTGTAGCATAAGATCATAACATTTGGAACTTAAAGGGGACTTAGAAGCCTTTTAATCTGATCCCTTCATTTTACAGATGAGGAAATGAAAGAAACTGGCACATAAGGTGTCGACTCATCCTCCTCCTGCCCAAGGCCAATGGTCCAAGGTGGAAAAGGTGAGGACTTGTCATTTTTTTATGAATTGGACTTCGGGAGCAGACTCAGACTGGAGCATCTAGATTGAGGTCAGCCAGTAGCCAGAGAAGCAAGTCACTCTCAGGTGAGGGGGTGGAGAGTGATAGCAGTAGACCTTTGCCGCATCATTAGACCCAGCTGTCTTCTTGCTCAGGTAATGAGGCTCTCCTCTCAGACAAATAAACAGTGGGCAGCAGATAGACAGCAAGTTGGCATTTCTAGGGCCAGCTCATTAGTGGCTCATCCAGCTTAATGGGGCTTCCTGACTCTTAGGTAATGAGATGGGAGACCAGAGATAAACTTCAAGCATCTTTCCAAGAATACAGATGAAACATTCTGAACCCCCACCAATCCACCCAAACAATTTTCTATCACCAAGAAAATCCACAGGGTCAGTTTAGATGCAGACCAGAAAACATTCTTGCTTTGGAATCACAGATTTCAGATCTCTATCACTGGCTACCTTGATGACCTTGGATCAGAACTCTCCGGGCTGTACTTGCCTCCTCTGTAAAATCTGGGACTTTTAGATCCCTTTCAGCAGTAGAGCTGTGATCAGATGAAGCACTTTTCTTCTGAGTGACCACCAGCCCCATGTTGCAACTCTTGTCTATGTCATTAAAGACACTCAGGCTTTTATTCCATGGATTAGCTCCCTCACCTCTGAGCTCATGCTCAGCAATAAGGGAGGTTTGCCCTTGCTGCCTGCCCATTCCCTTTTCTGTGTCCCTGTACCATCTTCTTCCATGCGCATCCTATCTATAACTATTTTACCCTCTCAGAGTCTTATTCTCAAGTACCAGTTTGGATGTGAGTCAATAAACTTGGTTTTTAGTCTAAGCTCTGTTCTTGAGTTATTATGTGATTTCTGGCAACTGACTTCCCCTCTCTGGATACCAACTTCCTTCCTATAAAATAAGAGAAGTGAAGTAGATTACCTCTAATATTCCTTCCATGGCTCACATTGGAGTCAATAAGAAGTCAAACATTTATTAAACATTGACTGTGTGCCAAACCCCTTGCTTAATGCTAGGGACACAAGGACAGACGTTAAACAGTCCCTGTCCTCAAAAGGCTTACAGGATGTAACAACAAGATGTAAATAAATTATTCCATTGGGCAGCAGTTTTAGAAAGGAAAGATAAAACAGTTGTAGGGAGATGAAGGTAGAGATGAGACAACAGGGAGAATCCCAGGAAGATTTCCTGCAAAGCTAGTGATTAAGCTGAATCTTGAACCCAAGGATTCTAAGAGGCAGAGGTGAGGAGAAAAAATATTCTAGGCATGGGAGCTGGCCAGTTCAAAGGCTTGCTCTTGGCAGGTTGAAGACCACATGTGAAGGATTTCAAGAAAGACGTGGAGTCAAATGTAAGAAAGCTGGAAAGGAAGGAAGGAAGGAAGAAGGAGAAAAGTTGTGAAGAGCTTGAAATGTCAATTTGATCCTAGAGATAAGGGAAATCTTTCTCTCTCTCTCTCTCTCTCTCTCTCTCTCTCTCTCTCTCTCTCTCTCTCTCTCTCACACACACACACACACACACACACACACACACACACACACAAATATAAGGAGACATGAGTTTCTACTTCACCACCACCACCACATATGTTGACTTTGCTACTCACTGCTGTTACGTTCGGTAATCTAATGGTTCTTAATGGTTCTCAGTTTCCTCATCTGAAAAATAAGAATATTGAAATAGATATGGTTTGATGTTCCTCCTAAATCTCCTGACCTTCTGATTCTATCTGGACAATCAGCTCTAGCCAAGATGCAGGCAGTTGGGTGGTGCTGTTGCATAAAGCACTAGGAAGGAAGTCAAGAAAATCTCAGTTCAAATATAGTCTCAGACACTAACAGTAATTCTGGTCCAGTCATTTAACCTCTGTCTGCCTCAGTTTCCACAACTGTAAAATAGGATCATACTAACACCTATTTCTCAGGGTAGTTATGAGGATCAAATGAGGTAATATGAGCACAGTGCCTGGCACATAGTAGATGTTTAATAATTGTCTGTTTTCTTCCTTCATTTAAATTAATCTGGAGATCCCCAACACTATTAGGAGCAATGTAGCTTTCTACTCAAATAGATCTTACCTGTTCAGTTAGACAGTTCATTCACGGAAATGGGTACATACCACTTATTCTCTGGAAATCCCAGTAGTCCTTCTGGCAGTCTTGCCAGAGCAGGATTCATGAGAATGGAGGAAATAAGTCCCACAAAAAGCCTTTAAAGAATTCCTGGGTCAACACAGCTCCTATGTCCAACCTCTCTCTAGATCTTTGTCTCATGGAGTCAGAATTATAGAGTTTAGCCTGGTATCAAACTGTTTAAGATCAGCACTGTTCATTTCATTTACTTTGTATTTATGCTGGATGTTTTTATATATGTCTTTGTTGATTCCTCCATTAGGTTGTAAACTCTTTGTGAATAGGGACATACATTCTTTGGGCTTATAACTCCAGTGCCTCCCACTGATATAGCTTAAGGGATTAATAAATGTTTATTGATTGACTACATCTTGAAACAGTAGTGGAAACCCAGGACTTTCTCAGGGCAAAAAGAGCCCCCGCTTCTTCTCCCCTTTTTATTTTCATAGCATCATTTCCCCATTGAACTAGCATCCCCTGCCAGCTCCCAACATTCCTGGCACTTTTGGCCTCTGCTTCTCCCTCCCATCAATCTGGCTGCTGGCTGGTTCGCCTGCTCTACAAGAGATCTTGCCATCTGCAGCTAATTTCCTACATCTCCCCACTGAATTGATTCTCTTCAGCGTTCCAATGATCTCCCGAGTGCCTTCCTCTCTGAAGGCCATGCTTCTTAATCTTTCCCTTCACCTTCTAGTCTTTGGGATGTGTGTGTGTGTGTGTGTGTGTGTGTGTGTGTGTGTGTGTGTGTGAAATATGTGGTCAATATTAATAATCATTGTACTGATGTGTGTATGATGTATGGTCAATATTAATAATTATTGTGTTGTATGTGTGAAATATATGATCAATATTAATAATCATTGTGCTGATGTTTTCTATATATGGATTATAGGATCAAGGATAGTTTTAATTTTGAATTATTAGTAGGAACAGATGATATTGAATCATTCACTGCCTTATCCAACCTTACCAGTGACTTGTCTTAAGATACTTTGAAGAACCTAGAAAACAGCAACAACAATTGGCCTAAATAGGATAAAACCCACCATTTTGGTTTCCTAACTAACCATTTAGCTAACTGGTCATAATTTGACTGAAACACCAGAAGCTTTACTTTTATTTCAGATTTAACTGAATGTTATATGAGAGCAGTATAGTGAGACAGAAGGAGTTCAGGCCTAGGGCACAATAGTCCTCAGTTGTAGCTTTGACTCTGCTTGGACTAGCAACATGACTTTGGGTAAATGATATAACTTTCATGACTTCAGTTTCCTCCTCTGTAAAGTGTGTGTCAGTGGGATCTGGTGGGGTGGATGGTTGTTAAGACTTCTTCCTCCCAGGTCTGACATTCTGTGACTACATATTTGTAATGGAAAGACAAAAAATGGTAGCTGTATAAACTCATCTAACCTGTATATAAGCACCCTTGAACTTCTGAGTCCTCAATTTTCTCATCTGTAAAATGGTCAGTTTTGATTAGTTGACGTCCAAGGTGCTTCCAAGTCCTAAATCCAACTTCATATGTTGACCTTGCTACTTACAACCTATGTTCCTTGGGACAATCTCCTTCACTTCTTCAAACCTCTGTTTCCCCATATGCAAAATGAAAATACTGAATAGATGCTAACCTCCCTTCCCCTTCCAAATCTTCTGATCCTCCAATTCTCTATGATTGGTTGTCTGAATAGTATTGCCCAACCCAGGGAACAGGAGGGAAAAACAGGTTGCAGAAAGTCATTGCCAAATGAATGGGACCATTAGAAAGAACTCTGGCTTCCTTTCCATGCAAGATTGTTAGAGACTGCAGTATCCACCCCCTTCTACTTGAAACCTCTCTCACTGTTCCCTTTGGACAGTTTTAGAGTCATTCACTATAAACTCCCTGTTTCAGTTTTCCATGCTTTGGTGGAGAAAGGAGACTCTGTCATCCACCCCCTCATGGAGTATGTTACCGTATTCTTTAGGCTTTCATCTCTGAGAATCATCACCTGAGCTCCCCCAAGTATGAGAGCAGGCTCAGGCCCATGCCCAGAGGGCATGAATCAAACAATTCAATATCATCTATTCCTACTAATAATCCAAAGTTAAAACTATACTTGATCCTATAATCCATGTATAGAAAACATCAGCACAATGATTATTAACATTGACCATGTATTTCACAGACACATACAGTTTGGTCAGTGTTAGAACTTAGATCTTGGTCAGTCTCTTATTTATTTGCTTGGTCATTATATCCTTAGCCAATACCTATAGCAAATGCTTTTTGGATTGGACTATATCAGGGATATTAAAGCTGACAAGAAAAGAATCCTAATCCTCTCCCATCTGACCTTCAAGGGCTACTATATTTGGTTAGCTTATTTCCAGGGATAACTAATGATGTAGTGGGAAAATACTCTCAAGTCAGTGAACATGCGTTCAAATCTTACTTCTGATGCTTATTGCAATGTCATATTAGACAAGTCACTTCCTCCCTTATGCCTCAGTTCCCCCATCTTTAAAATAAAGGAGGGATATTGAATTCCATGGCCTCTGAGGTCCCTTACAGCTAGATTTTTTAAACTTTTCCCATTTATGATCCCTTTTCATCTGAGAATTTTTTTATGTGAAACTGGGTATATAAAATATAAAGATATATAAAATAGGTATACAAATCATTTACTGATAATAAATAATAATTTTGTAGCTCCCCACATTCAGTTACAAGAGCCCATATATTGTCTGAATTATAGTTTAAGAACCTGGATCTTACAACTCTATATCTTAGATCCTTCCCAAACAACTGGGAAGAGCCACAGAATGTATGTGTGTGTGTATGTGTGTATATGTACATATGTGTGTATGTATATATATGTGTGTGTGTATGTGTGTGTCTGTGTGTATATATACATGTATATATATATATATATATATGCAATATTTATTTTACATACCCAGGTTCACATAAAAATTTCTCAGGGTGATGTGGACGTCAGTGACTTTAAATGTAAAATGAAGGGGTTGGATTAGTTAATCCCTGAGCTCTCTACTAGCTCTATGAATTTAACCAATAGACTACACAATCTCTCATCCTCCAGCTATTGGACCATCTTCCATGTTCTTCCAAACATAGTCCAATGAAAACAGCTATGAAATAGGGATGAGAAGATTTGGATTCCAGTCTTTTCTGTGTGATTTTACCTCTTAACTTCTCTGTGCATTAATTTTCTTCTCTGTAAAATAGATCTAAAAGCACTCTTTACATCTATTCACTGGGAGGTTGTTAATCTCTAACTCTCTAATGAGACAAAGGATTAAAAAACCACTAAAAAAGCAACCAAACCTTGCAAACACAAGGAATGATCACTGGAAGTAAATCTGGTTCTCTTGATTCTGTCTGTCCTCAGTTTTCTCCTATTCACCAATATCGTTGAAAGAGATTTGGGGCTTCATCATAAGCATCCCATCCTGCATAATCAGTACAGGGGGCTAAAAATATTGGTTTTTTTCCTCTCTCATCCAATCAGTGGAATGAGATAGAAAAAGTTAAAGGAAATATATGAAAATTGCCTGGGAGAAAAAAAATACCAATAGCTAAATGTGCCATTTATTATTTCCCCAAATAAGGCACCGAGGAGAGAAAGGAACGCTCTACTGGTGGAGACCTAATTAATATACAGTCTGCTCTGAGGGTGAGATGAGAGGACACTGTTGAAATCTTCTTTCTTCTTTTTCTTGGTCTTTGACAGATAGGACAACACTTCAGCCTGAACTAAACAATAAAGCTCTGTTTCATTCCCAATGTAATTCCAAATGGATCTTTCAGCCCATGACCCAGATGCCTTTTTTCAGTCATTTTTGGTTCATGTTGAGATATAAAAATTCCCAAAACAAATCTCAATATTTTCCTATGATCCTGCTTACTTATGGCTCTTGAGGGTTTTTGCAGGGAGGGATAGTGCAGCACTTTTCAAGGTGAATTCCTAGAAGCAAGAAACAACCCAGACTGTCCATTTTCCAAATCATGTCTAGAGTTACAACTCAGTGACTTAAAAGCTTTCTCCATTAGGATTTGGGAAGTGTTTGCTAGGTCTCTTTAAATTCATCTTTCCAGTAATAGATATAAACATTGTTAGGAATATATCCTCTGCAGCAAGTCATAGTTAGCTACTAGGCTTGGATTATGAAGATCTAGTTTTAAATACTGCCTCAGACATTTGCTAGCTGTATGATTTTAAGCAAGTCATTGAATCTCTCTGTGCCTCAGCTTTCTCATATCTAAAATAGAACTTTGGCTACAATGGCATGTCAGATCCCTCCCCAATCTAAATCTATGATCCTATGATCCATTTCTCTGAGATCTATTGTCTTGATGAACCAAAGATGTTTTGGTATAGGTGTGAGGATTGAAAGGGCACCTAGTAGGTACATTCTGTCAGTTAAGATAAGGAATAATAAGCTCATAGATCTAGGGCTGAAAGAGAACTCAGTTCAGTCCCTTCAAATGGGGAAACTGAATAAATAACTAGCCCAAGGTCACAAAATTAATAAATGTTAGAGGTTGAGTTTGAACTCAGGTTCTTTTCCTCCATACCATGCTGCCTCCCTTCAACTAATCATGTCCTGCTTAGGAGTTTTCTCATCTACAAATTTGGTTTCAGACCTCTTTTCCAATTCACCCAAGTCTCAGTCATTCATTGTTAAGATCCTGTTCAGATTTCTCTGTCTCCCCAAGAAGTCTGTTTTTCTTTGCATTCATAACTCTAGTAGCAGACAAAATAATTGACTGTTAAGAAGGTGCTTAATATTTTTTAAATTTATAGATGTTTATTTATTATTTATTTATTAATGTTTGTTCATTAATTTGTTACAATACATTTCTATCCCTAGTCCCAGGCAACTTTTAATCATTGAGTTATCTTGGTCACTGTTGGGTTGTTCAGTGTTCTTAGTTACTCTTCAGTCGAATGAGAAATGAGCCCAGTTATCCATTATTGAGATATGTTACATTAGGGAAAAATATGATTTTTCATCATTGCTTGTTCCTAACTGAGGCAATATGTGTATATTAGCAACAAGTTCCAAACTTAAAGCCATTAGCACATTTTATCTCTGTGGGCTTCAGTTTCCTTATCAAAGTGAAGATGATGGATTTGTAGCCTCTAGGCTCTTTTCTAGATCTAAATTTATATGCTAAGATCCTATGAGCCAATGGCCTTTGGACATGTCATTTTCTATCTCTCAGACAAAATCTGAATTCTGATAACCTGATAATCTTTGAGAAGAGTCTCTTTGCCTTCTCCAACAACAACAACAAAAAAAATCCCTTATCCTTTAACAGCTCTCCTTTTCCAGATCTTCTATCCTTCTCTCCTCTCAGGCTGCCCAGACATCTGGGGCATCATTTTAGGCCCTGTTCCAGGAGGGAGCCATTTGCAGTGGTTAAATACCACATTTTCTTGGATTTAGGGACACTAAGAGAGCCTCTAACTTAGAAAGCACCTGGTGCTCCAGGATGCAATTATAGAAACATGAGTATCATTCTAAATCAGTACCATTGTGGCTCTTGGACCTCATTAATTCTTCTATTGATATAGGCTTAGTCATCAGAGTTAAGTGGTCTCCTGAGAAAAAAGCCAATTAATAATGGCTCACATTCCTCTAGGGCTCTGTGGTTTAGGAGCAGCCTTCTTTACAACAGCCCTAGGAGGCAGATCTCATTACCCCATTTTAGAGATGAACCCACTGAGGCTCAGAGAAAGTCGAGTGATTTGCCTGAAATGTCATGGGATGATAGATTTGAGGTTGAAAGGGATCTTAGAGGTAATTTTGTCCAAACTCATTTTACAAATAGGAAAACTTACATTTCCCTCATTTATAAATAAGGAAAGGGGAGTTGCCCAAGCTACATAGGAGAGTGATTAATAGAGCCATGATTTCATAGAATCATGGATTTAATCTAGAGAAGACTTCAGAGATCATTGAGTCCCATCTCTTCATTTTATAGTTGAAGAAAAAGAGTCTCACAGACTTATGGATGCTAGAATCCAGGGCTTCTGCTTTCCTGAAGCTTTTTCATCATATCATGTTGCACTCTCCTGCAAAGATCAGTTTCTTTGCAGCTTGGGAATTTGCTTTCTTTAAAATGTGAAGGTGGTGCAGCTGGCCCTCTGATTGTTGTCTGTGAGGAATGGATGGCAATGAACCACCCACATTGTCTCTGGACCTCATTTATAACCCTTCTTTGACACCTCATAGTTTTATGCAAAGGGAAAGAATTGCTTATTGCTTTTCTAATTCCCTTCTTGGTGATAGTGCAGTATTTTCTTGGCTTCTGGCTACAGGCTCACATTCAACTGATCTTTTTTTTCTAGCATTCTTGATGATTCAGCAAACATTTATTAGGCACCAACTACATTCAATGCAAAGTCTTGGGAATGCAAAACCATCAGTAACTTTGGAAGCTTAGGGAGCAAAGAAAACTATCAAGTATTTATTAAGCACTTACTATATTCTGAAGAAGCAGAAATAGCCCTGATCTAGAAGTTTATGGGACACAGGTTCAAGAGGATGAAACAACGGTCCTAAAGTCAATAATATCTAGCTTCAAATTCTGCCTCGGGTACTTAGTGTGGTCCAAAGCAAGTCATTTACCCTCTGAGATTCAGAGGGTAAATTTACTCATCTTTAAAATGAAGTATTGGACTCAATAGTTTTTAAGGTTCCTTCCAACTTTCATCCTATCAAAGCCTGGTTCCATTAGTGATTTCTATGCAATCTTGAATGAATTATTTCATCTCCTTTGGAGATATTTCCTCATTAGAAAAGGAAATGATTGACTAGATGTCCTCTAAAGTCCCTTCAAACCTTGAAATGTGCTTTATTAAGAACCTTTTGGATGTGTTTTATTCCATGAAAAATGTGGTTATTGGACTAATGGCAGCTGAGATGACTTCTATCAACTATAACACTTTATAAATATGTACAAAGCATTGTGCTGCAAAATTTCATCATGTGTTCCCAATTCCAAATTATTTTTAAAGATGTTAAATAAAACTAGTTCTGTCACTGGTACTAGAGACAATCCCATTCTCTATTATTCCTTATTCAGAATGGTGCCCACTTATCCATTCTCTTTATTTGATGGCAATAAGCCAATATTTTTGTCCACAAAAAAGATTTCTTAATCAAAACTCCATGATAGCTGGCATGGTAAGCTAATCTTTAATATAGACTCTTGTCAAAAGGCACTTGAGATATAAATATATTTATTAGCTACCCTATTTTTACATCTATTTTTAATTCCCTAGAAAATTTTTAACAATCTACTTCAGGTCAATAGTCTTCAAATTAGAGTATTTGAGTTATGATTCCTAAACCTTTATTTATTTATCTTCTTCTTCCTCTTCTTCTTCTTCCTCTTCTGTTGAGGCAATTGGAGTTAAGTGACTTGCCCAGCTAGGAAGTGTTAAGTGCCTGAGTCCAGATTTGAACTCAGGTCCTCCTGACTTCAGGGCTAGAGCTCTATCCACTGCACCACTTAGCTGTCCCTGGAATAGCATCTTCTACATATGGATGGAATCTTTAGAAATCATGCCCCTTGTCCCTAGGAGCAATTAATAAGATCATATAACTACAGACTAAAACTTAGACATAAAGTAAGTGACTTGGCAAGGATCCCACAGCAAGAAAATGTCTGAAGGGAAAACTGAACCCAGTTCTTCTTTATACCCAGGAAATTATGGGAGATGCCAAACAATAGGGATAATCAATGTTGAACAGATTATGGATAGAGAGATATACTAAGGCATACTAGTGATCTTCTTCAACCATTCTAGAAGGCAATGTGGAGTTATGAAAAGAAAGTGACTAAAATAGTCATACCTTTTGATGCAAAGATTCCACTGGTCAGCATATACCCCAAGGAGACCAGCAACAAAAACAAAGACTCCAGATGCTAAAATATTTATAGAAGTATTTCTTATCACAAGTAATTAGAAATAAGATCTATAGATTGGTGAATAGTTTGAATAACCATAATTATATATAATATAATTATACATAGCTAGAATGTTATAAGAAACAATAAAGATGATGAATATAAGCACTGAAAAACATATGAACTAATGCAAAGGGAAGCAATCAGAACCAAGAAAACAAAAGATACAAATACCAACAGTGCAAGCAAAAGGAATGAGAAAGCAATCAAAACTCAGTACTGAGAAATTATGTGATTAAACTTGGTTTCAAAAAAGAGGCATGAGATGATACCTCTCTCTATTGTTTCAAAGAAATGGTGAACCATGGATGTGAAGATAACATCCTACTGTTTCAATTTTTCATTCTCTTTTTTGCTATTTCTTCATGTTATTAGGGATGATTTTTGGGGAGGGTCATTGGGGAAAATACAATGGGGTGATATAAAACAAAAGATCCATCAGATTTCTTTTTAAAACTGTAGAATTTTTTTATTCATTCATTCATTTTTTATTCATGTTGATGGCTGTTGAATGGGAGATGCAAGCAATTATACCATGAATCTTCTTCCTTCAATTCTTCTCATTCACTTGAACTGTTAACTCACCGGCTATTAACAGAGGTCGTGATTCTGTGAGCCTCCAGACTCTTCATTCATCTGTTGTCCTTTTATCTATTATCTATTAAGTCACAATTATAACCACTCTCCCACCCATAATGCAATTACCATGGCCATTGTTTTTGTTTTTTTTTTTAACTCTGCTATATTTCTACAGTGCTCTGACTTAAATGCTCTCCAGCCCTGATCCCACCACAAGAATAAGAATTTTTTCTTCCCTTCTTCCCTGAAATGCCAGGAGTTAGGAACATCCGAGGAAGCATTTGGGTCTCTTCCCTTCTGACTCACCTTGTCAGATTCTTCTCAAGGACCAGACCACCCAAGTCACGCTTTTTATTCTTTTTCTTTTCAAATCTTCTCCTTCTTCCATTATCATGTTCCTACTTTAGAATGTGAAGACAGAGCTTATCTCCCTAAACAGCAGAGATTGGGATAGAGTTGTGTGGGGAGAGAGAAACACGCTTTGATGTCACAAATAGAGTTTTATCTATTTTCCTGCATTGTCATCATCTAAGATGGTCTATCCATGAGCTTCCAGCTATCCGAAATTTGGAAAATTTTCTTGATCATCACAGCATTTCATCTCTAGCAGAGAGAATAAATTATCGAGTTTATTAGATGGGAAAACAGCTTTAAAATGAGCATGAATAATGACCAGTGGCATTATGCAATCTCCTGACCTTCTTCCTCAAAAATCAAAGATACTTTAGGGAGTTAGTTTCCTAATTATTGTCCAT
This sequence comes from Myrmecobius fasciatus, assembly GCA_023553655.1. Taxonomy (NCBI): domain Eukaryota; kingdom Metazoa; phylum Chordata; class Mammalia; order Dasyuromorphia; family Myrmecobiidae; genus Myrmecobius; species Myrmecobius fasciatus. The sequence goes on from JAJPUD010000140.1 coordinate 744,466, forward strand.
TTTTCATTCATTCATTCCTCCACTCAGCCAACATTTATTAAACACTTACTATGTGCAAGGATTGGACATACTTTGGGAGACAGAGGAGGATAGGATGGCTTGGCAGGCTAGAGTCCATCAATTATGTCATTAAGAGTCAGAAATGATGGAATGATGGAACAGTAACAACATGAGCAAACAACAGTGCTAAGTTATGGGGATGCAACTATCACAAAATCAGGCCCTTAGAACACTTTAGTGTCTGTCCCAGGGCTGAACAGTAATTCCTATTATGTTCTCACTGTAGTGAATATAACCTTTGTGTGGCAGAATTCCTGAGGAGAACCAGCTACCTCCAATTCCATTTGGGACAGGTTTCATTAGGAGCTTTCCCTTACTTTGACTCTCTCTGCAACTTCTATACACTATATATTGTTCTGTTTTCTAGAAACAACATAGAATGTATATATTTATATTTCTAAATTAAATTAATTTTAAAAGATAACAAACATTTTCATTCCTTCCTATCCCATACCCCCATCAGAAAATAAATTACAAAGCTCAAATATGTGTTTTGGGTTTTCTTGGTAAAGATACTGGAGTGACTTGCCATTTTCATCTTTAGCTCATTTTACATATGAGAAAACTGAGGCAAAGTGGGTCAAGGGATTTGCCCAGGATGACACAGCTAGGAAGTGTCTGAGGCCAGATTTGAACACAGGAAGATCCTGCCTCAAGACCCATAAGTCTTTCCACTGTGCCATCTAGCTGTCCAACCAAGGGATAGGTAGGTAGCATGTTTCATAGTCATTCCTCTGGAATCCTGGTTATTTATTGTGTCAATCATAGGTTCTTATGGTTTTGAATTTGTGATGTTTTGAGTGAATTTATAAGTTGTTTTTATTCTATTTACTTCACTCTTCATCAGTTTATAATTTTTCCAGATTTCTTATCATTTCTTACTACACAATGATATGATATCCTATTATATTTTCTTGAACCATTCCTAAATTGATGAGTATCTCCTTCACATCTAGTTCTTTACTCCCACAAAAAGATCTGATATAAATATTTTTGTAATAATGGGGGAAAGATTTTCTGACATTTGTAGACCTGATAATGCTATTATAGGTCAAAAGAGATGCACAATTGAGTAATTTTGAGGACGTAGTTTCTAACTACTTTATAGAATGGCTAAATAAATTCACAGGTCCAACTGGGTGTTATAATGCTTTATTCTTTTACTGTATGAGTGTCCTTTGAATACCTGAAGACATTTAGTATGTCTTTCATGAGCCTCTTTTCTAGATTAGATACCCTCAGATCTTTCAGGTGATCCTCAAAAGACATATTTTTAATGCCGTCACCATTTTGATCACTTTCCTTTGGACAAATCTATTTTTAATGTTCTTCCTACAATATGGAACCCATAACTGAGCACCAAATTATAGAATTGGCCTGACCAGGGCTAGAAAACAATGGGCCTGTTACCACTCTCATTCCCTCTACTAGGCTTCTCAATACCACCTAAGATCATATTTGATTTTTTTTATTTTTTGGCTTCCTTTGTACCCTGTTGACTCCTATAGTGTCTACTAAAACCCACAGACCTTTCTTTATAAAGGCATTGATGTCTAGTCACATCTCCCCCATTCTGTACTTGTGAAGTAAATTTTTTTCTTAAAAAAACCAAGTATAGGGTTTCACATTTACCCTTATTACATTTCAACTTATTAGATTCTACCCATCATTCTAGCCTGTCAAGAGCTTTTTGGATGCTGATTTTATTCTACAATATGTTAACTAACTCTGCCAGTTTCATGTCATCTGTAAACTTGACGCATAGAACAACTTTGCCTTCATCCTAATAATTGACAAAAAAAGACCAAGGGCATATTACTGTGTTACTCCTTATAAAAACCTCCTCACACCTCAACAATGAGCTATTTGTGACCCTTTGTGGCTTATTCAGTGTTGCACCCACCTAACTATTCTGTCATCTAACTTGTATCTCCCCATCCTTGTTCATAAGGATAGCAGGGAAACTTTGTCGTTATTTGTTAAAATCCATAGACACAAATAATTTTTCTCAATGACTACAATCTTAGATGCTAAGTTGTAGAAAAGATGTTGATCTTCATTGATAGAAGGATTTTCCTCATTAAGGATGACCATTTGAGACTGAGAATTTGACCAGTGTTGAGTTTTTCTAACTGTTTTGTCCTCTAGTTTATCTCCCCACCTTGTCCACAAGGATAGCATGGGAAACTTGTTTAATAAAATCTATAACCTGGAAGCATTTCATTTCTCAGTGTCCCCAGACTAAGAAGTTTAATTACAGAGAAAGTATGAGGTGCAGTGGTACTGGTATAGAGTATCCTACACCAATGGAATCGAGTCTAGTCCCTATCCCAATACTGACAATTTACCTGACCTACCAGTCTAGTAATAAAGTCAGAGAAGGAGATAAAATCAAACTTCAATGAGCTGCACTTAATGAAGCAATGAAGGCTCCTTTGGATCACTTCTTCCTTCTCTAAATGCTCACAAAATTTCAGAATTTTGCTAGGAAGGAAAACCAAATTCACTTGCCAATAATCTGTAGAGTCCTCCCACTTTTCTCTTTTGAATATCAGGATATTTCTCCATTTCCAGTCCTGTGGCACCTCAAAAATTCTTCATGGTCTTTAAAAGAGAATGAACAATGACTCATCAATTCCATCAGTTCTTTCAGCACCAAAGAATGAATTTTTTCCAAGTCTGTTGGCATGAACTCATTGAGAACAACTTGATGCTATTTTTTTTAATCTTAGGTTTTGACTCCTTGTTAATTTTTTTTGTTCTTTCCTTCCATTGAAGTCCAGAAAACCCTGTTTGTTTCTGTTCTAGTTTCTCTATGTCTTAGCTATGCCCTTTCTCTGCTTGGTACCTCCCTCCTTCCTTCTTTTTCTACTTCTACCTTCAATCCTACACCTGTTTGTGGCTTAAGCAAAAGGAAACAAGTGAGAACTACTTGAGCAGGACCCAGTGGCTTCCTAATAGGATATCTGAGTAGTCTTTACCCCAAAGGTCCCTTGAAATATAGGCCTAGGAATCCTAGTACCAATTTGGGGGAGTCTAAAATCAGGGTGATACAGTAGACAAAACAACAGATTTTGATTCAGAGGATCAGCAGTTCAAATCTCAGTGCTGACATTTATGATCCTTACAATCCTGGATAAGTCAAAACCTCTCTGGGTCTCAGTTTCCTCCTCTGTAAAATAAAGTGACTGGACTGGATGACCTTTGTGATCCCTTTAAGTTATAGACTTATAGTTCTATGACCCATGCACCAAATCCTGGGAGCAGTATTTCTCAAGGTCGTCATAGGCTTCCTTTGTCTGCCATGGCTTGAAGACCACTGGCTCTCTGGCAACATCCCTGGTTTTATCTTCTGCTCTCTTCTATAGTGGTTTAGAGTTACCTATCCTAACTCTACTCCATTGGGCTATCTTGTTTTAAGTGTCAGTTCTTCTTCTAGTAATGAGGGCTCAGAAGCATCAAGATCTTCCGAAGTACATTTCATTTGTCCCACCTCCTCCTCTGTGTCCCTTGGATGTATTCAGTGAAGACACATGACTTTTTTTTAACAGAACCTGTGATCCAATGATTCCTTTAAATGAGGAAATTCCTTCTACCAATATTTACATGTACCTGTTAAGCAACTCAGAATCTTAGAGACTTTTCTAAGGTTTTGAGAAGTTAAGTGACTCAACCAGATAACGCAGCAAGTATTTCTCACATGATTGACCCAAGAACTTTCTAATGCCAAAGCCAGCTCTCTACCCACTATGCCATAGCAACTCTTGGTCTTCCCTTAAATATGACAAATAAAAGAATCTATTGTTTTCAACACTAAACTGGGCCTTCAATTCTCCTGTGAAGTCCTGTAAGTAAAAATCATTCTCCTTCATGGAGAAATAAGGAGCAAAATCATGGTCATTCCTGCCTTTTCTCTATTATCTGTGATAATTGTCCAGTCTCCCCAGAATAGCAACCCTATCCTATCTTTGTTATGTTTTGATTCTCAAATAACTAAAAAAATAGTCTCTTCGTTGTCCTTAGCATCATAATTGACTCAATCTGCGCTTGAATATCCTGGCACTATTCTTAGGGGACACAGTAAGAGCTTCAAGAATATTTGTTTCTTCCTCCTTCTTAGGACTATGATCCATGTTAATATTCATCATTCATCACTTGCATTTATTTTGATCATCCAAAAATAATGGATGTCATGATCAATTTGAACTTTAGAGCATATGGCCCTCCTCCTGACCAAGAGGTATAGACTCAGGGTGCATTTTTGGTTGTGGTCAATGTGTTTTCTTCTCTTTTATATTGAGGTGAGGGGAATAGGAAGGAGATAAAAATAAATGCTTGTTAATTGAGAAATAAAGTAAGATGAAAGATAAAAAAATAGATCTAAGACAAAATTATTTACATGTCATAGATTTAAAGCTAGAAATGACCATCATAGGTCATAGAACCTAACCTTCCCATTTTACAATGAAGATATGAAGACATAGAGAGAAGTTAAGTGACTTGACCAAAATCACAAACCAAATAATTGCATGAGATGAAATTTGAACCCAGGTCTTGTTAATTTCAAGTCTAGTACCCTATCATTACACTAGAGGTATAAGATGAGTCTGTATTCAATTAATAGCAGTTCTTTCTCTGGAGATAGATAGAATGCTTCATCATTAGTCTTTTGGAATTGTCTTGGATCATTGTATTTCTGAGAATAACTTAAGCAATTCATAGTTCTTCATCAAGCACTATTGCTGTTACTATGTACAATGTTCTCCTGGTTCTGTTCACTTCACTATGCATCAGTTCATATAAGTTTTTTCAGATTTTTCTGAAGTCTTCCTGCTAATCATTTCTTACTGTGCAATAATACTCCATGGGTATCCACTCAGTTTCCAGTTTCCCCTTTCCAAGGGACCCACATGTGCAAAAATGTTGGTGGCAGCCCTTTTTGTAATGGCTAGAAACTGGAAACTGAATGGATGCCTATCAATTGGAGAATGGCTGAATAAATTATGGTATATGAATGTTATGGGATATTATTATTCTATAAGAAATGACCAGCAGGATGATTTCAGAGAGGCCTGGAGAGATTTTTTCATGAACTAATGCAGAGTGAAATCAGCAGAATCAGGAGATCATTATGCACGGCAACAACAAGATTATACGAAGATCAATTCTGATGGACATGGCTCTTCTCAACAATGAGATGATTCAAACCAGTTCCAATAATTGTGATGAAGAAAGTCATCTACACCCAGAGAGAGGACCATGGAAACTTGAGTGTGGATCACAACATAGCATTGTCACTCTCTCTGTTGCTGTTCGCTTGAATTTTGTTTTCTTTCCCATTTTTTCCTGTTTGAGCTGATTTTTCTTGTGCAACAAGATAATTATATAAATATGTTGACACATTTTTAAAAAAGAAATATCATTTGGGTGGAGATATCTTTGGGATATAGACCTGGAAGTGGTATTGCTGGATCACAGGGTATCCAGTGTAGTTTTGTAGTCTTTTGGGCATAGTTCCAAAATGCTCTCCAGAATGTTATATCAGTTCACAATTCCCCCCAACAATGAATAGTCTTCCAATTTTCCCACATCCTCTCCAACAGAAACATTTTTCTTTGGGGAGGGATTATATTAGTCACTCTGATAGGTGTGAGGTGGTACCTCAGCATTGTTTTAATGTGTATTGCTTTGAGCAATAATGATTTAGAGCATTTTTTTCAATCTGACTATAAAGAGCTTTGATTTCCTTATCTGAAAACTGCTTGCTCATATCCTTTGACTATTTAGCAATTGGGAAATGACTTATATTTTCATAAACTTGACTTAATTCTCTCTATATTTGAGAAGTGAAACCTTTATCATAGATAATTGTTGCAAAATTCCATCCCACCCCAGTTTTTTTTGTTTTCCTTATAAATTTTTGTTGCATTGGTTTTGTTTGTACAAAAACTTTTAAAATTTTATATATAATCAAAATTATCCATTTTACATTTTGCAATGTTTTCCATATCTTTTTGGTCCTAAATTCTTTCTTAATCTATAAATGTGACAGATAAACTATTCCACACTCTTTTAATTTGCTTATAGTATCACCTTTTATGTCTAAATCATATACCCATTTTGACTATCTTGATATATGGTATGAGCTATGCTTAGTTTCTGCCATGTTGTTTTCCAGTTTTCCCAGCAGTTTTTGTCACATAATGAGTTTTTGTATCAAAAGTTTTGATCTTGGGCCTTATCATATACTAACTTACTATAGTCATTCACTATAATATAATTTGTACCTAATTTGTTCTATTCATTCTGTTAATTAGCCATTACTTGATTGTTTTGATAATTATCACTTTATAATACAGTTTGATATCTAGTTCAGCTAGACTACCTTCTTTTGTAGTTTTTAAAAATTCATTCCCTTGATATCTTTGAGTTTTTGCTCTTCCAGATGAATTTTATTATGATTTTTTCTAGTTCTATAAAATATTCTGATAGTTTGATTGACATGGCACTGGATCAATAGATTAATTTAGGTAGAATTGTTATATTTATTATGCTGGCTCAGGCTACCCACGAGCAATTAATATTTTTCAAATTGTTTAGATCTGACTTTATTTGTGTGAAAAGTGTTTATACAAGTTTTTGTACAATCCCAAGTATTTTTTATTTTCTACAACTATTTTAAATAAAAATTTTCTTTTTTCTCTTGCTGCTGGAATTTGTTAGTTATATATATATGTATATATATATATATGCTATTGATTTAGATGGCTTTTAATTTACTGCAATTTTGCTAAAGTTGTTAAGAATTTTGAGTAGTTTTTTTTACTTTATTCTCTAATGATTTTGTACACCTAACATTATATTATCTGCAAAGAGTGACTGTTTTGTTTTCTTATTACCTATTCTAATTCTTAATTTCCTTTTCTTCTCTTATTGTTATAGCTAACATTTCTACTGCAGTATTAAATAATAGAAGTGATAATACACATCCTTGCTTCCCTCTGATTGTACTAGGATGTGTTTACTGCTGCAAGGATTCTTGTGTATGATTTAGGACCCCATTTCTATTTGACTTTGCACTACAAAAATCATCCTGTTTCTCAGGTTCTCTAAACATCTTTTTAAACAATCCCATCTTATTTTTTTGGTATTGCAATAATTTGTGTTTGTGTAAGAGCTTCTTATCTGTTTTGTTCTGACTTGCCTTGTAGAACTTCAGGTCATGAAGCCCTGTGAATCTTTTGACTTTGACACTTGCTTCCCCTCAAATCTAGGTGAAGTGTCAGACTGTGACTCAATGTTATCATTAATTCCAAGAGAGAATGGTCATTTCCTCATAGGGCTTTCATAATGTTACTTCAGAATCAGGTCTTGAATAGCAGTTTCCCTGATTGCTTTTTTCCAAATTTTGAGGAATTAAGTCATCTTTAAGACAAATTAACATTTGATCAGCTACTTGTCTCTTTGACAGAGATGCTGCTGTAGATGTCTAAATTGCCCATAATGACCCAAATCATTGGGGCTCCATTAATATGGAGATTAACTTCTCCATATTAAGTTTGTGGTCTGTTTCTTGGACTTCTGATTGATTTTCTCCTGCTGTCCAGGTAATTTTTAGGATGCACCTAAGACAATGCTTCTGTTTCTATTTCATGGTCACCATCAAAATGTTCTCCACTCTGTTTCCCAGATCACTTCCTTTATTTCCTCCCATGGAGACAGAACTCTAACTAGGATAAGTTTTGTTCCAAGGTATCAAACTTTAGAAGGTAGTGACATTTACATTATTTCAGTAGAATAGAAACAACTGGTCTTAGCACCTAGTTAATAAGAATAATTAAAGCAGGAAGCACAAGAGAGTTGTTTGCTTTTCTCCTTTTTCCACCCTAATGTCTATAATACAGGTGAGTTTCTCTCCAACCCAGCCACTTCCAATTCCTACTACCCCTATCCCATTCTGCCAATCAGTGGCTACCTCCTCACCAATAGTCCCATAGTGTTCCACATTTTCTTTCCTTTGGAGACAAGCATCTCTCTAGATAGGAGGGAACTAGGACTCTCCTTGTATCCCACTACCATAACTTCACTTAAAAAAGTTAATCTGAGGGCTAGCAGCTAGATGGGATAGTGGATAGAGCCTTGGGCCTGGATGAGTTTGCATCCTATCTCAGATACTTGCAGTATAAGTCTGAGTACATCACTTCATCTCTCAGTCTCCATTTCCTCATAAATAAGACAGTGATAACAATAACCCTGCAGAGTTGTTGTGAAAATCAAATGAGGGAATACATAAAAATCCTTAAAGATTTATAGCATGAATTTATTACTTAGAGGTCATCATATCTAACTCCTTTATTTTACAGATAAGGAAACTGAGGCCCAGAGACATTAAGTGACTTGTCCAGAGAAAAATAGTAACAATATCAACCACAACAATAGCTAGCAATTCATGGTGCTTCAAGATTTGCAAAGTGCTTTAGAAGTATATTATCTTATTTTATCCTCTCAACAACCATGGGAGATAAAAGCTTTTATTATTGCCCTTGAACAGATAAGGAAATTGAAATTGGAAAGGGATGAAGTGACTTGTCCAGAGTCACCCTGCTGATAAGTACCTGAGGTCAGATTGAACTCAGATGTTCTACAAATGCTAGCTATTATTATAATTATGTTTTCCTTGACACATTTTGTAATGCTCACCCTGGGTACCACCAAGTGAATTATAGCTCTGCACAAATATAGCCCACTTCACTGCACTTTTTATTGCTTCTTTTTCTTTTGAATAAGATAATACTCCTATGGAGTCATATTCCATGTGTGAGTCCCATTCTCATCAAGCTTTAGTAGGTTCTCTGAGATCAAGTCAGCCTCATTGTATTAGCAATCCTAGTTTGCCTCATTTATTACTCATGGTTTATGTATTTACACAAAGACTTTTGAGGACATGGGTTTTATTTTATTTTATTTTTTTTTAATTTTTATTTATTTTTTATATAAAGATTTTATTTACAAAACATATGAGTGACCTTTCAACATTGACCTTTGCAAAAACTTTTTTT
>JAJPUD010000140.1:758584-788866 GCA_023553655.1 Myrmecobius fasciatus
TTTTGAATGGAATTTCTCTTTGTATCTCTTGCTGTTGCATTTTGTTGGTGATGTATAAAAATGCTGATGATTTATGTGGATTTATTTTGTATCCTGCAACTTTGCTAAAGTTGTGGATTAATTCTAATAGTTTTTTAGTTGATTCTCTAGGGTTCTCTAAGTAGACCATCATATCATCTGCAAAGAGTGATAATTTGGTTTCCTCATGACCTACTCTAATTCCTTTAATCTCTTTTTCTGGACATGGGTTTTATTACTGGCTCTCTTCATAGATATTTCTGTTGGAATATTATTGAGTTTATTCTGAACTTCTTTCTGCATCATGTCTGCCTTGAAATTCCTAGAGGATAAGGGGAGAGACAGAAAGAAAGAGACAGAGAAATAGATTATAAGGACAGAGAAAAATATGTGGACAGAGAAAAAATAGATTAGATAACTAGAAAAGGAGTAGATAAATAGATAGCTATAGATAGGTAGGTGGCTACATAAGAAGAGAGACAGACAGACAGAGAGGAAGACAGAGACAGAAAAATGCAGAGACCAAGACAGAGAGTGAGACACTTGGGGAGAAACAGATAGTGACAGAGAGAAATAGGCATATAACTATATGGACAGAGAAAAAATATAGATAGACATAGATTAGATAGCTAGAAAAATGGGTAGGTAGATAGCTATAGATAAGTAGATGGCTACATAGAAGAGGGGAGGAAGGAAGAGAGAGGGAGAGAAAAAGAGAGAAAGAGAGAGAGAGAGAGAGAGAGAGAGAGAGAGAGAGAGAGAGAGAGAGAGAGAGAGAGGAGATGGAGGGAAGGGAGGAGGGGGAGAGAGAAATATACACATAAACTTGAACCCATTATTGCCTTGGAGCTGAGTAAGACACTTTTACAGTATCAATTAGCACCTTTCCTATTACTAAGAGTTACTTGTGATCTGAGAGGTTAAAATACTTGCTCAGATTCATACAATCAGTAGATAGCAGAGACAAGGCTTGACCTTCCATCCTTTTGACTTTAAGGCTATTGTTTTATCCAATGTATCATGTTGCTGCTCTTCCCATGTGGCCTCCCTAGTCCCTCCAGCCCTAAGGATCCTAGGTACCACCACATTCATGGTCAAGAATTCATCATTACCATGTTTTCATCTACGTCCAGAAATCCAAACTCTATTCTCAAATAACATCTCATCCAGATGTTCACTGCCCAAATCTATCTTTAGCTTCTGAAGTCTTTATTTTCAATTAGCATTTGTGACAATAACACTGCTCTTGCCCTTAAGATCTTCAGTTTCTATCTGACAGATATCCAGAATATCCATGTCCTCTAAACCAAAGCTGCTTAAACTGTGATCCTTTCACTCCATATAGGGTCATGTAACTGAATGTGGGGATTGCAAAATTATGATTTTTTAAATCAGTAAATGTTTGACTTATTTATATACCTATTTATCTGGAGTTGCATAAAAATTTCTTGGGGGAAAGGAAATTGCAAATGGAAACAAAGTTTACGAAGTCCTGATCTAAACAAAGCACTTTATTAAAAGGCAGCTGAGTGGGCACTTCTCTGTTCCTTCTAGATTATCCAAAATGCCCAGGGCTCTATCCTGGTTGACTCAGGGTGACAGTCCCATGCATCACTTCCCTTCTGTAATGTCAAGACTGTATGTTCCTCCACTTACTCATCACTTCCTACTGTCTTAGGGGAGAGGGAAAAAGCATTCACATCCTTTTCATTCATTTTTTTCTATTTCCCATCAAATGTACTATTTGAAACCATAGTGTGCAAATTACCCTGAGGCTTAGAGGGAAAAAAAGCATGAGAAAGCCATGGAAACAACAGTGGGCAATGGAAGAAACTGATAACTGCCTTTTGTTGGGCACATATGATGCACAAAGTTGAGAAGCGGGGGAGGCCAATTTTGCCATAATGACAAAGTATCATGTGGCCAATATATGGACAATTAAATAGTGTTGGGTTGGATGATTTCATGGGGGTGTTTTTTTTTACCCTTTTTATTTTTAAAATCTTTCTTCCAGTATTTTATATTTATATCATCTATGCTTTTCATTATGCCTCTTCTTATTCTTCTTCCCAGGGAGCTATTCCTTATAACAAAGAATAAAAATGTGGGGGGAGTGAAGGGTGAGGAGGGATAACTCAGCAGTTCTACAAAACTAATCCAAGATTAAATGATATCTACGGTTCCTTCAGGTACTAACTATTTGAATCTGAATGAACAAAACAAAAACAAATCACAGAATGGCAGAATGAGAAAAGCCTTTATTTCCCACCATAAATAAATCCATTTATTGCTGGACTGTGGGCTATAGGTATTTGATATGAAGATTTTACTGATCTTTCAATTCCTTCAGCCTTCTGATGGCAGATTTGACTGTGACTTCCGAAGTGGCATTGTAGGTCCATGTACACCAGTTACCATTTTCATAAAGGATCTACAATACCAGGACCATCTCTCCATTTTAGTCTTGTCACAGAAGGAGCAGCTATACTTGGCGTGCTTTCTAATTTCAATTCTCTTCACCATTTTTCTGCGGGATGCACCATATATGTATTTCATATTTACCAACAATTCTAATCTTCTTGGTACATTTAGCCATGTTGCAGGGCTGGACCTTAGAGAGCAAGAGCCTCTATTTTAACCCTCTTCTTGTATTGGTGAGGGAAATCAATCTGGAGGGTGACAATGTCTTGCTCAAGGACAAACTCCTAACAAATGGCAGAACCTGGACTGGTACCAAGGTCCTTTGACTCATAAGCTACTTCTTTTAATCTAACCATATCTATCCACACTGTTTCTACCTTAATGAAGTTAGTTCTTGGAAAATATTGAGAACTCAGGCTTGAATGAGAACTGGCTGCTGCTTTGGGGTATGTATGCTAACTCCTGGTTTCAGAGTAGTACAATGAAAAGAATTTTGGATTTTAAGTCAGAGGGTCTGGATTCAAATCCCAGCTCTGACACTTATTATCTGTGTGTTTCTGAAGAGTTCCTAGAGCTCACTGGGAGCCCTGCTATTGCTGGGGGCTACCCATTAAACTTTGTGTATCATAAACACCTGCTGAATCATAATAATCAACTCTATCCTTTGTCCACTGTTCTTTCCAAGGCTTTCTAGTGGGCAAGTCACTTCATCTCCTGGCTCTTAATATCATCAATAGGAAAAATATAGGTTTGGACTAGAATCCCTAATTCTATAATCCTCTGATACTTTAGTTCTTTAGCTGTCCCCTGTCCTGGAAAGGATGATTCTGTTGCTCAGACTTGCTGTCCATTAGACAAGGATGAGCTTGATCTCATGTTAGCCACTAGATGTCAGGCAATGGACTTCTTAATGGTGAGGGCTGCTCAGGATGGAGAAGCCTCCTGAAGCTTTTCCTGCCAGCCTGCCTTCGGGTGAGAGAAGGTGATTTATATGTGTTATCTCTTTCTCCCCACTCCTGAATACACATGTTTTATTATTTGAATGGCTGCACCAAATAAAAATGTTTGTCTTTATTACTGAATGTGGCAGGGGGTGGAATGAATCTGTCGGGGGGAGGTGATGACGGAGAGTCACAGCATGGATGAGGGACTAGAATAGATAATAACAACAGCAGAGAAGCCAGTTAGAGTCCCAGGAGCTCTCCAAGGTGACAAACTGGGGCCAAAGATAATGCTTCCCGAGAATGAGTTTAAGATCAATAACCTGACTGGGAGTAGGACAGCAGCATCCCATATACATTTAGCAGGCTATTCAAGTTGGTTATGTCTGAAGAATATGTCTAATCTTGGAGGTCAGTGTTGCAGAGGACATCCCCCGAACTCCCCTTAACCAGTATGGTAGCATCCTCTTAGGGACGGCAGAATTGGCTGCAGTAGTAACACAGAATGGTGATTCTTACAAAGTGTGTCCTGTTGGGATTTATTTAGATGAGATTTGACAGGAAAAGGAAGGACAGGGAGTTACTTTTTCATTTGACTTAAACAAGGCCAGAATTTTCTATCCAGATGAAGAGGCACTGTATTTCCCATGGTTCTCTCCCCTAGATTCTTTCAGTCTACAACACCCTCCAACCATCACATTGTAGGCCCCTTTTCATTTCAATATGTCAATGAATTATTGTCTGTCCTGTTTTGATTGGTGAGCTCATTACATCAGGCTGTCTCTAGCCATGCTTCCTTTTATTCCCTTGGACAGCTCCTTGCCACCTTTCTGAGCTGCCCTCCTTTCTCCAATCTTCACTTTCTAAATTCTGGAATGAGAACCAAATCAATACTGCCATTGCTCCTAGGGATGCTCTTCAGCACTGAACAGGAACAGCTCCTGTGTCACTCAATTGACCCACAACTCCACTCACTATCTCTTAGCTTTCCAAACCAAAGTACCCCATCCCTGACCAACCTTTGTCCAAATATGTTGTCTCTCCCTATCAAAATATGAACTCCCCCAGGGACAGTGAATTTTTTCACTTTTTGCATTTGTATCACCAGTGCTTGTCTTTATGGTAAGCTTTTTTTTATTTATTGAGCAATGTGAATATTCCCTGTAACAGGACATATTGCAACTCATCTCTGCCCCTGGGTCTTATTTGTTTCTCACCCATCTTCTCCCATAAATCCTACACTGAGAATCTACCCAGTGTGCTGAAGGCCTCTAGGCTACATTACATTCTATGGATAATGGTGGAGCCAAAGGATTGTCCTGTTGTCCCATTCTCCTACCACATGACCAGGATGTCTCCTTTCCTCATCATTCATTTACTTAGGGATATTCCTTATACTATGAGGCTTTTTGGTATGATGAATCACTAACTAGCCTTGGAATTAGGAGGACTGGATTCAGGGCCGGTTTCTAATATATACTGACTGTGTAATTCACTGGGTGTTTACACCCAGCATTCCCAAACAATTTACAAAGAACACTGGACATTCTTCAATGCAATGAAATTAGAGGTACCGATCCCTTCAAATCTCTCACCCCCTTTGTAAGGGCAGGTCCTTATTAATATTGCATTCATTCATATTACATATAATTAGTATGTTATATTAATAATATGCTCTAGTCTACCTTCAATTTTCATATATCTTTTGTGAACTTGGTAAGAAGTCTCATTCCTTAGGGTCCTGTATTGTTCAAGGTTTTCATCAATGATTTGGATAAATGAATGTTGATCAGATTTGCAATTGATACAAGGATGGGATGAGTGCCTAAATGCACCTGCTAACAAAGGCAGAACTCAAAGCAATCTCAGCAGGCCAAAATACTGGTCTGAACCTAATATGATGCAATTTAATAGACAGAAATGTCAAGTCTTCCACTTAGGTTCAAAATATTATACTTCACGAGAACAAGATGGGAGAAATAACCTCAGATAATAGGTGTTCTGAAAAGAATCTGGAGGATTTAGTGAATTGTAAACTCAATAGGATTCAATAGTGCAATGTGGAAGTCAACAAAGAACAAAATCTATAATTTTGATTTGTATTAAGAGAATCAATCTATGGAAACCATACCTTACCTTATACATTAAGAATATTGTGTTCAGTTTAGATAACAAAAGTTAAGGTTATCTAGGCAATTAGAATGAATAAGTTTATGTCATATGAGGATCAACTGGAAGAGCTGGGGATGTTTAACCTGGAGAAGAAAAGACTTGGGGGGATGAGAGGGGGGAGAATTGGTGCTTTATTTAAATATTTACAAGGCAGTCATGTAAAAGAGGGATGATGCCATTCTCTTTGGCTCTAGAGGACATAACTGAGAGTAATGAGTAGATGGTGTAAATGTGTGAATTTAGGCTCAATGTCCATTTAAGCTTCTTACCAATTTAAAGTTGTCTAAAATTGGATTGGCTTTCATTGAGAGGGTCTTCAAGCAGACCACTGGTTTTGTTAGGTATAGTGAGAATTTCTTCTGTGTATGGGTTTTGTCAAATGATCACTGGAGACCCTTTCAATTCTCAAAGTATATAATTATGTGAGTCTCTATTGCCCTTTGGGTCACCTGAAACTTTGATTCCTGGGAGACTGATTTTCCAAGATTGGCAAGGGTACAACAATGCTGTGAGAACATTTGTGTAAAGAAAAAGAATCTCTGGGTATGAAAAGGTCTCTGATTTCCTCTCTAGGACCACTTGTATTGGCCTTAGAAAAGACTACCTGAATTGCAACTCCCAGTCAAAGCTAGAGAGTGTGTCTTCCTCCTTGTAGCCATCAATTTCTGAATGATAGGAGAACACACCATTTTAAGTCTTATTATAAAGGAAGGAAGGGAGGAAAGGAAAGAAGGGGGGAGAAAGGAAGGAAAGTGAAGGAAAGAGGAAAGGAAGAAGTGAAGGAAAAGGAAGAAAGAAAGAAAGGGGAAAGGAAGAAATGAGGGAAAAGAAAGGAGTGAAAGCAAGGAAAGAAGCAAGGAAGGAAGGAAAAAAGGAAACAAGTACCTACTATGTGCTAGACATTGTATGCTAGTTGTTTTACAAATATCTCATTTGAACTTCACGACAACTCTGAAAGGAAGTATCATTATTACTATTTTACATTTTAAGAAGTTTGGGTAGACAAAGGTTAAATGAAATACCCAGGGTCACAAAGATAGTGTCTTGAGATCAAGTTTGAACTCGAGCCTTCATATGCCAGGCTTGATTCTCTTAGGAAGTATGAAAAATCAAACATGGATGATAATAAAGAAGACAGAAGAGGGGAGAAATTGAGGGGTGGTA
The DNA here is from genome assembly GCA_023553655.1 of Myrmecobius fasciatus. Taxonomy (NCBI): domain Eukaryota; kingdom Metazoa; phylum Chordata; class Mammalia; order Dasyuromorphia; family Myrmecobiidae; genus Myrmecobius; species Myrmecobius fasciatus. The sequence continues at coordinate 765,301 of JAJPUD010000140.1, forward strand.
TGGACATAAGAGACTCCCCTGACCCCGGAGAAACTTCATAATTATTATAGCAAAAAAGCCACTAGTCACAGTTTATACAACGCATTTCCATGCTGATTGATTTAGATCCCATCAAATCCATCAGACAGTCCATCATGTAATCTACCAACATTTCTCGGGTACTAAAATTGTACCTATCCCCGTGAATATTTGTTAGGAATATAGAGACAAAACTGAAATATTACTGACCCTTAAGGAGCTTACATTTGTTTTTTTTGTTTTTTTGAGAATCCCGATGTCTTTTATTAAATTAGATATCAAATAGATTTGCAAAAATACATAAAATTATGCCACTATTCTCCCTAAATTTTACAGAATAGTTATTTTTCATAAAATATGTAAGGTATTTATATTTATTTTAAATGAACTAATAAATGCATATTTAAAAATTATCATCAACAAATATCAGTTTTTATCTGTAATATGTAATATGATGTGTAATTTATCTATAATAAAATTTAACACATATAGACAAAAGTTCCTCAGTAAAGAGTGTGAAGAAGTCCTGATACCAAAAAGTTTAAAAACTGCTTAAAAACTGCTGATCTAGAAAGAAAAGAAAACTTTTTTTGACAGTTGAGGGAAAAGGAGAAAAGATAAATAAATAAATGAAAACAAAATAAAACAAAATAAAAATGAGAAGTGTAGGCTTTTCCTTCCCCTTTTGGAAGAAATAAGTCTCACATCTTTTACAGGTCAGTACAAGGATGGCAAATTCTAAGGAAAAGGAGGAAGCAAAACAAACAAAATAAAAATATGGAAGAATACAAAAGACTGAATCCAAGACTTTCAGTCTTATAACCTGGTCCATGTGATGGCTGATGTCACTTTTTTTTATTAAAGCTTTTTATTTGTATAACATATGTATGGGTAGTTCCTCAGCATTGATCTTTACAAAGCTTTCTGTTATAAATTTTACCCCCAGTCCCCTCCCCTCCCCTAGATGTCAGGAAGTTCACTACATGTCAATAATATTGAAATACTTGACAAGTTGTGCAAGAAAAATCCTATCTACAAGAAAAAAAAGAAAATCAGAGAAAGGAAACACAATGCAAGCAAACCTCAATAGAGATCATGAAAATGTTATGTTGTGGTCCATATTTCATATCCCTCTCTCTGAGTGTATATGGTTTTCTTCAGTGAACATTTGGAACTGGTTTGAGACAATTCTTTGTTGCAGAGAGCCACGTCCATCAGAATTGATCATCATGTAATATTGTTGTTGCTGTGTATAATGATTTCCTGGTTCTGCTCATTTCACTCAGTATCAGTTCATGCAAGTAGGAGCTTATATTTGTAAGGGAAGAATAGGAGAGGTCCCCTTACATATTCAATTACTGTAACCCAAAGGAATAAATACATAACCATATCTTCTCTCGACTGAATAAATGTCTTTCAGGAAGATGTATTACTATACGTATATGCAAAAGTTGTCACGACTAATTTAACTCATTTAATGGTGTTACTCAATTCATGGCAGATTTTCATTATTATAACTTTACTTGTCAAAAAAATAACATGGTACAGTGGGAAGAGAAATGGCACAGGAGTGGGGAAGACCTAAATGCAAATCCTTGCTCCTGACCCATACTGGGGGTGACCCTGTGCAGGTTTTCTCAGAGCTGGCAGGCAATTCCCTAGGACCCTCATCTGCAGAGCATGTACCGATCTGTACCAGGAAACAGGCTTTCCCCCTTGGGAAGTTACATGTTCTGATGAAATGTGCAGTTAGAAAGAGATTCAACCAGCAGTATTAATGATATTGGTATGCATTGCCAAGAGAGAGCTTACAAAAAGGGGGCTCCTAAGCCCCCAAAGTTTGGAAATCAATGCTGTAGTGAGAAGGCCTCTGGACTTAGAATCAAAAGTTCTGAGTTTGAATCTTGAGTACTGCTAGTTAATTGGATCCTGAACCATTCAATGAATCTCTCTAAGGTATAGATTCCTCACAGGTAAAGTGAAGGATCCCTCTTCAAGGGTCCCCTGACTGGGTCTAAGTGTCAGGCATGCTTGGATAATCTCCCGGAGCCTCTTCTTTCTCATTTGTGAAAGAAGGATGCTGGAGCAGGGGATCCCTTCAATCCCCCTCATGGCTCGGTCCTCCCTGCTCTGCCAGCACCCCAGAGTAGCTCCAGTTTCCGAATCACTTCCATGGGGTCTGTCTCTTTTCCTCTAAAAAAAGGACTGGAGTCAAGAAAGCCAGGTATGGGAGCAGGGAAAGGGAGCCTCATTAAGGCAGGGCAAACAGGTGGCAAGGGAGATGCTCTTTTCCTCTCCAGGTGGGCAAGGTCTAGCTTCCATTTCTTTATCTCCTCTCTCTTCCCCAGTGCTGCCAATTGACAGAGAGGCCCCATGGCAGCTGACCTATTGCAAGTCATCAGTGCAAAGGGCTGATAAGGATGTATCTTGGGGCCATTTTTGGCCTTCCCCACCCAAGCTTGCCAGGTCTTTTTTTGACTGACAAAGTGCCAGGAGCTATAGAGCATATTGCAGCACTCGTCTCAAATCCTCCACAGGTGAAAGTAATTGAACAAGACCATCCTTAGAATTTGGTGAAATATGGGAAATATAGTGCCATAATGTCAAATCCTAGCTCAGAAATTTAATTACTACATTACTTTGGGAAAATCATTTAAACTCTGTCTGCCTTAATTACCTAATCTGTAAAATGAGGAAATTAGATAGGATGACCCCTCGGTCCAGACCTATATCCAAGCTTTAGCTCCACTGCTTTGGGAGAATATTGGTTCTTTCTCTGACATAAGAGTCTAGGTTCAAATCCTTCTATTTATATGATTTTGGACAAATCACTTAGCCTGATTGTGTATATATATACACATATGTATTTTTGTATATACACATACACACGTGTGTGTGTGTGTGTGTGTGTGTGTGTGTGTGTGTGTGTGTAAAATATTGGGTGGACATGAAAGAAATAACTCTTGCCTTTAAAGGAGTAAGGCAGGAGATGAGGCCATCCCCTTTTCCCAGGAGGATGGGAGCACTTGGATTAGTGTTTGCTTGGGTTCCCATAATGAACCATAATGAACACTTGGATACTGGAGAGGGAGATGAGGTATAGGGAAAGGGCAATAGGAGTCAGAAGACCAGGATTTTAAATCTTGGAGATTTCTCCTTCTTCCTCCCCTGCCTCATTCAATCTCCTCTCCTTCAATTTTCTTAGGGAGGTAATCAGTCTTAGAATGTTGTATTCTGGGCCAAGGAGATCTGACTTCAGATTCTGCTTCAAACATAAACTAGCCTTCTAAGGACAAGTCACAAGGCTTTGCTGAGCACAATTTTTTCAAGTGTAAAACTGAATTGTTCTTAGATTTATATGAGATTATCTGTATAAATGCTTTTACCAAGTTAAAAATGTCTGTTATTATGAGGGAGATTAAACTAAGTGACCTCACAGGTCCTTCCTTGCTCTGAAAATTCAGATTCTATATGGTGACAGCATGGAATTGACATCCCAAGGTGTCCCTGTCACACCAACGAAACTTAAGGGCACTTTTTTCCCTCACTGGTTCCATATATGCCCTGACACTATTTGGGACATTTACCAAAGGAAACCAGATGTCCTAATTTAAAAAAGAGGCTCCTTTCTAAAAGTTCTTTCTGACCTAATAACAATTTGGTGTTTAAGGTCCCAAGTTAGAATCTGTTACTTCTGTCTATATGACTCTGAGTACATCCCTTTATCTTTCTTGATCTGTTTCCTCATCTGTAATATGAAGGATCTGAATCCAATGTTTTCAGATAGTCCCCCAAATCCTCATACTCTATTCTTTGCTTTGTCCTTCATTCTACTTTCTCTCTCTCTCCTTTCTTCCTTGTACTTTCTCTCTTCTATTCATCTTTTCTCTCTCTTTGTCCTTTAACCTTCTTCCTAGCTCTCTTATTGAATGAAATGGAAATACAGATAGACAGACAGACATACGTCATAGATACGTGTAAAGGTTCTGTCCCAACATCCTCTTGTTTCTGGTTCCCAAAGGAATAATTTTTCATCCCTTAATTTACAACCAATTTCTGGATTGGATCTCTCTCCCCAGGCTGTGCCCATTTTATCATGCTTCCTCTTCTTCCCCTTCTTCTCAGTCCTAAAGCCCCCAGCTTTGCTGGTCAACAACACCCTGGGGAGGGCTGCCCCTGAGAACCACACCAGCCTCAGAACCTGCTTGACTGTGTCCTGAACTGGCACTGCTGCAACATGGCCTGTTCGGTAGCATCATTTATCCCCAGTCAGGATGGTGGAGAGCCTCCAAATCAGGCCCTGAATTGGAGCAAGTCAGCATGTTTAGCCTGGAGGAGAGACATCTCCAGGGAGACATGAGAACTGTTTTCAAGTGTTTGAAGGGCTGTCATGTAAAAAGGGGATTAATTTTATTCCATTTGGCCCCAGAGGGCAGAACCAGGAGCCAGGCTTGAGGTTACAAGGAAGCATATTTTGGCTCGATGTAAGGAAAAGCTTCATGATTATTAGAGCTGCCTGTGAAATGGGAAATATGAACTGGACCCTCTTGGGAAGAAGTTGAGAGGTTAACCTCAAGAGAGGCTTTCAAATGAAGGCTAGAAAACAATTCTAAGGATGCTATAGAAAATTCTCACTTTCTATTTAGTCTTAATGATCGCACTCGGCTCAATTCTGCAGCAATTTATAGAAATTTTCCCCTTTTGCAATATTCCCTTCACCTGGGAATCAAGTCTTTCCCTCGATGTTCCCTTTGCCCTTGGCAGGAAATCTGAGGTGAGAAGAGCTTCAAGTTTCTTCCTATCCAGGGGGGAACTTTCCATACCAAGAACTGGTCTGGACAAGAAATTCTGAGAACCCATTCCTTCCAGTTGGAAAAGTGGGGAAGGGATATAATATAGAGACAACTTCTTCCCCGGCCAATCATTCTGCCACATTTACAGAAGCTCATTCACTTGCAGATCAGCCCGTTCATAAATTCTCATTATCTTACTCTGAAAATTTCCATTCTTCCAAAGAGGGTCACTAGTTAGTGAAAAGCTTAGGGAGAAAAAACAGATGGCCCACAAGGAGGACAGAAGAGCCTTAGAATAGAATGGCTTCCTAAATGACCCACATTCCCTTCTCCTTGTGGAAATTAAGGTAATGCCCTGAAATTATTAAATATTGAATGAACAGTTCACACTTAATCAAAAAGGCATTCATCACTTTGGTCCCTTTTTAATAGAGCCTTCTTGCCTTCTTTGTGGCCTTAAAAGCTTTCAAGAATTAACATTTATACTAGGCCAGATGTCTCCATTCAGAAGAAGTTAGCATTCATTCAGGCTAAAGGCATCATGAAGGACAGTATCCAGGTTCACTGATCCATACCCCATCCCTGGTTCTTAGTCATTTCTTTCTTTCTCTACCAGGGGAGCACTCATCATTTCAGTCAAATTGACTCATTTTCAGTTTCCCCAAAAGGATATCCCATCTCCCCATTGCATGTCCCCCTCAAACACCCTGTGCTCTCACCACTGACCTCTTGGAATAAATGGCTAACTTCCTTCAGTGCTCAGCTCAGGTGGCACTTCCTTTCCTGATTTCTCTGTCTCCCATCTCACTCCAATTACTTTGAATTGTATTTTTATATATTTACTTAGAGATGTACCTGTTCTTCCTCTTCACTTTCCCCACAGCTTCCAATAGAATGAAAGCTTTCTGAGAGCAAGAAGAATTTCATTTGTGTTTTTGTTTCTCTAGTTCTTTCTTTTTTTTTTGCTTTTTTGCTGAGGCAGTTGGGGTTAAGTGACTTGAGTATCTCTAGTTCTTAACATAGTGTCTGGCACACAATGGATCCTTAAAATGTTTGTTAAATGAATTGATGGATAAATGGATGGATGGAGAGAGGGAGGGTTGGAGTGATGAGCATGTGTTACCTTGCCTCTTGAAAACTCTAGAGTGTAAAAAAGGGGATGGGATCATGTGTCTCCTAACATCCTTTTTAGGCATTAACATTCTGAACTTGAGATAAATTTTGTTATTTTTAGGGTTTTCGTGACACTCGCATCCAGGTTCAACACAGAGATGCCAATAAATCAGTTCAGTTTCTAGCTGGTGAGTTTTCAAATGGAGGCAGCTAGGGGGCCCTTAGGAAACCCTTGAATCAATAATCATTTCTTAGACTTCTATATGTGCCAGAATACTACATTAGGTGCTGGAGATACAAATGCAAAGAATGAAACTTATCTTATTCTCAAGGAGTTGACACTTTAATAAGGAAGGCAACAAGTGCTTGTGTGTATTTATGCATGTATGTATGTCTGTGTATGTATATGTATGTATAACATAATGAATATAAAGAAAATAAATAAAGAAGGTAAATAAATAAAAAAGGAAGTGAAGTAGCATAGGATCAGAAAAGGTTTGACATAGAAGATGGTGGATTAGCTGTACGTTCAAGAAAGAGGGGGAGTCTATGAGATCAAGGTGAAAAAGGGAATATTTCAAGCACTGGGAATGGTCACAAAGAGTTGGAGCTGCATTGCCCCATGAGCCCTTTGGCTGGATTACAGAGCGTGAGAAAGAGAGCAATATATGCTAAAGTTGAAAAGGTAGGTTGGAACCAGGGCATGAAGGGCATCACAAGCTAGTGATAGTCCAACTGAAGTCATTTATCATGTCATCAGTGTGTACAGCAAGACCCAAGAAAGGTACAGAACAGGTCTCACAGCTGGATCCTAACTGAGAGAGGGTGTCTGGTCCAACTTTCTCATTTTATATATAACAGCTGTTGCAAAAATCAACTCCAATGAGTATAACTGATGAAATTCCCTATCCTCCATGCCTTTATCAGGTGAGAAAAATCTCTGAATTATTGAGGTAACCAAATGTGTGAACTAGGTGTGAACAACTCCTAGAAACCTTTACTGAATCAACCAAAGGTGCAAACTCTGAAAGACTGCAGAACCATTTCATGAAATCATAGGATGGTAAGATGGAAACAAGCATTTCTAAAGTACCTACTGTGTGTCAGGGAAAGTGCTAGTATTTCACAAACATTATCTTCTTTTAACCTCACAAGATCATAGATTCATACTGAAAGTTATTTTAGAGGCTATAAAGTCTCTTATAAATCAGAATTTGAACCCAAGGCTTCTTGATTCAGAGTCTATGTCCTACCTACTAGGCCATGTTTCCTTTTAAGATGACAAAATATAATACTATTGATTAAAAGAAATAGATGGACCTTTTCGTTTATGTTATATTAGAGGATATTCCATCAGGAGCATCCCAGCAACTGCTTTGAGAGCTATGCTTTGGGACTTTTATGGCAGGAAAAGTGAGTCTAGAAGAAGTGTCTCACTCTTCATGCACCTTTCCCTCCAGATCCCAAAGATTGATGATGTCATTGCAGAGATTGTACCAGTAACAAAATACATCCAGTTTCCATCTGAGAGAGGACATTAGACCCTAGATACCATGAGGAAAGGCAACTTCAGAAAGAATGACTTATTGGGGGATGAAATTTAGGAGACTTCAAGGGCTCCTACCCTCAGACCCCAGCAGGAAGCTAAGCTCACTTGAGAGGAACTTCGAGAGGACTCCACAAAGGAAGAATCAACCTAAATCCTTTTCATCAAACTCCCATAGCTCCCCTTCTACCTACTTTCTTGGCTGAAAACCTTACCTCATATTTTACCAAAAAAATTGAGACCATTTACCGGGAATTTACTTTCCTCCTCTTTCCCTCATCTCCTACCACTCACATGCCTTTGGTCACTCTCTCCCCTTTCACCCCTATTTCACATGAAGTGACCTTACTCCTTTCCAAGGCTAAGCCCTCTCCTTGTCAAGTGATCTCATTGCATCTCAACAGCTTTACCCCTCTGCCATCAGGTTCCTTCATTTTCTGACTCACTTCCTACTGCTTACAAACATGTCCATGTTTCCCCTACTCTCACTTTATCACTCTCTTCTGCTAATGATTGTCCTAGATCTCTTCTGCTTTTTGTAGCTAAACTCCTCAAAAAGTACATTGGCAATCGGTGTTTCCACATTGTCTCTTATACCTGCTTTTCAATTCCTTAAGATCTAGTTTTTTCCAGAGGTACAAATAATCTCTTTGCTGTCAAATCCAATGGCCTTTTCTCAATCTTCATGCTCTTTGACCTCTCTGAAGCCTTTGATATTGTTGAACAATCACTACGCCTGAATATTGTTTTCTGTCTAGGATTTCTGGACATCCCACTCTTCTCCTACTTGATTGCTCCTCCTCTGTCTCCTTTGCTGGTTCATCCTTCAGGTCTCTCATCATAATTCTCCAAGCACTCTGATCATAGGTGTTCCTCAGGGTTCTGCCCTTGGTTCTCTTCTCTTCTTCCTATATACTTGATGACCTCATCAGTTCCCAATAAATGAATTACCATCTCTGTGCTGATATTGTCAAATCCACCTTTCTTGCCCCAATCTCTCAGGTGTTTTCTAATCCCTCATGTCCAATTGCCTTTCAGACATCTCAGACTGGATGTCCAGAAGACAACTTAAACTTAATATGTCAAAACAGAACTCATCTCTTTCCTTCTAACCCTACCTCATCCCCAGTGGGGATAGAAACCTATCCTTTTGTTGTAGCATCTCTCAAATATACTCCCTTCTTTGACATGGCTGTCACTCTAGTACAGGTCCCTTATCACTTCACACTTGGACTATTGCAATAACTTTATGGGGGATCTGCCTGTCTCAAGTCTGTCTCCACTCCAATCCTTGACCACTTAAGTGATTTTCCTAAAGTGCTGGTCTGACCTTGTCACTTCCTACTCAATAAACTCCACTAGCTCCCTATTACCTCCATAAATAAATACAATATGCTCTGTTTGATATTCAAAACCCTTCTTAGCCTAGGTCCCTTTTTATCTTTGCAGTCTTTTTACACCTTACTCCCAGACACATATTCTTTGATTCAATGACACTGGCCTCCTGGCTGTTCTGCAAAAACAACAGACTACCTCCCACATACATTCCAGCTCTCAATTCCAGACAATTTTCTCTTACTATCCCCCATTTCTGGAAAGCTCTCTTTACTCCATTCTGTCTGCTGACCTCCCTGGTTTCTTTTTAAGCCCCAACTAAAATGCCACCTTCTATAAAAAGCTATCCCTTGCCTCTCTTAATTTCAGTACCTTTCCTCTGTTAATTATTTCTTATTTATTTTGTATATAACTTGCTTTGTTGAGATTTGTTTATCTGTTGTCTCCTTGTTTTTTGGCCGCTTTTTCTGTCTTCAGGACTTAATACAATGTCTGGCACATAATAAATCCTTAATAAATGTTGATTGATTGATTGATTGAACTCTGTATATACTTTCAGGGTAGTGTGTCCTAGACTTGACTGGGGGAAGTGGGGAGGGAGTAGGGGAGAGAGGAGAAGAGATTCATTTTGTGTCAGTTGTTCTTATTATTTTACCTTAGTAAATGCTCATAAGGAAAAGCTAATTACTGCTTTGATATTTTTTCTGGATAATCAATGGGGAGAAATATGATGGGAACTGATGAGTTACAGTATCAAAAAAACCCCAAGCTCCTCAATATTACTCTTAGTATCTGTCCTATGGGGAGAAATAATCATCCTCTGGGTACTCAGCCCTCCAATGTGAGTGGGATTTTGAGATGAGGTGGAGAAAATAGCAGATGTGGGGGAAATCTTGAATCTCCAGAGTTGGGAAATGGGGATTGAAAAAGGTGTTATATTGGGGGTGTCTAATATTTTAAGATTAGTCCTCTTTGGCCCTATCCCCACCTACAGAAAGCCTATGAGATGCTTTAAAGTCAGGAAAGTGATTTACAAGCATTATTTTATCCTCACAATAACCCAGGTGCTTTAATTCTCCCCATTTCACAGATAGAGGAGCTAAGAAAGACATTCGTTTAATGATTTGCTCAGGGTGTATAGCTAGTAAATGCCTGAAGTCAAAGTTGAATTCAGAGTTTCTAGTCTCCTGGTGCATCGTTCTATTTACCATATCATCTAACTTCCTAGAAGCACATAAAGGCTGATGGGAAATAAAGAACCAAAAGAGACAATATCCCCAACTCTACAAAAGCAAGTCAATTGTTCTAAGGGATCTCCAATGATGGAGCAGCCTTGAAAAACTGAGAAAGAGATTTTAAAATGACATCAATTACGTGTAAAGACTTATATTAATTGATGCAGAGTAAAGAGAACAGAACCAGAACATTGCACACAGTAATAGCAACATTGTGCAATGATCAACTATGAATGACTTAGCTCTTCTCAGCAATACAGTGATCCAAGACAATTCCAATAGACCCATGATGGAAAATTTCATCTATATTCCAGAGAAAGAACGATGGCGATTGAATGCAGATTGGTACAATTTTCACTTGTTTTTTGTTTTTCATGGTTTTTCCATTTTGTTCTGTTTCTTATTTCATAACTTAACATGTGGAAATATGACTTCACGTGTATAACCTATATCAGATGGCTTGCTATATTGAGGAAGGGGCATTAGAGGGAGAGAGGAAGAAAAATTTTAAACTCAATATCTATAAAAATAAATGTCGAAAACTATATGTAATTGGAAAAAATACAATACTATTTACAAAAAAAAAATATCAACTACAATATCCCCACTGCCTGCTGTGGCACCCTTGAATAGGTCAACTTGATCTGCTGGATCTGGGTAAATGATCTAAAGATGTCATAGTTCATTGCATTATTCATCTACCTCAAGATTGAGCTTTTTAAAGGGAAGGAAAGCTTAATGGAGTTCTTGCACAGAGTGAATTATCTAAGGCACATTTCTTTTATCTAGCTAGGTATCTGAGTGTTTTATTTTCCTTGCTCTCTAAATAAAACTATCACCCACTCTGGCAGCTGAATCAGAAATACTGCTAGCCTTTACACACTCAAAATTTATCTAGAGAATCAATTTCATATTGACTTAATTCAAAGTCGTGTACCCAAAAAACCTACCTAACAAAATAGTCAGTTGCTTTTGAGCCCAAATGTAAGCCTTTACATTTGCCCCCATTATATTTTACCTCATTAAATCTATAGCATCTTTCCAAACTGCAGAGATACCTTGGGATCCCAATTCAGTCATTCAGAGTTGTAGCTATCTCTCCCAGGTCTACGGCATCTGCAAATTTAATAAAGCAGACCATGATAAAGCAGAGGACACTTGGGAAAATCATTCAGCCTTTCAGTGCCCGAGACATATCTCTAAATCTGTAAGGTGGGGAGAAATTGCTGATTGGCAAGATAAGGATAAAATTTTCTACACCAAGAGCTCACTCATCCCATGAGACACAGATACAAAAGCAGTAACTAGAGCTTCATCCAAGTTCCTGACAAAAACATCAATCAGGACAGAACCATGGACAGATCCCTGGGATACTCCACTAGAGACCTTTTTTTGAAGTGATAGGAAAATGATTTCAGAGCTAGCTATAAGAGACCATGGAGGCTTCAAGTCCAGTCTTCTGATTTTATAGTTGAGAAAACAAAGTGATTTGTCCAGAGGCACACAATGATAAATATCTGAGGCAGGATTTGAACACAAGTCTTTTTAACTCCAGCACTTTGTTCACCACTCCATATTGTTTTCAGATTGATACATTAGTCATCACCCTTAAGGTCTGGTCAATAAACCAGTTTTTGACCTACCTAAAGCTCCATAGCTCTCTATCTTGTCTCCAAGATAGAGGGTGAGTCAAGAATTCTTTCCCAGAATCAGAAATATGTTGTTGGTGGCATTTCCCTGATCAACTTACCAGGCTTGTAAAGTAATAAGGGATGACTTGTTCTTTTTTCCCCAGGCAATTGGAGTTAAGTGACTTGCCCAAGATCACACCGCTAGGAAAGTGTCTGAGACCAGATTTGAACTCAGGTCCTCCTGACTTGAGGGCTGGTGCTCTATTCACTGTGTCACCTAGCTGTTCCAGATGACTTATTCTTAACGAATCTATACTGGCTCAGAGAGATCACTGTTTGCCTTCTTTAAATGCTCATATGAAAGTACTTATAATAATGCATTTCAAAATGTTTTCGGGAATTGACATCAAGCTTACTGACCTATAATATGAAGAATTTATGTCCTTCTCTTTTTTGGAAATGACACCATATACCTTGTCACTAGTGGCCAGCAGAGCTGAGATGGTAGCACAGTTCCTGCAGTGAAGAAGATGGAAAGCAAGGAAATGTGAACAGAACAATAGGTCACTCTGCCCACTGTGTGATTAGGCAGAACAATGAGGGAAAGGGCTGTTTCAGTTGGGTGCTCTCGCTAGCAATGTCATTGAAATCACTCTTCTGGTCACGTCTCTCCAGAAGGTCAATATCAGACTTTCCAATGAAAAGAAAGATGTTTTTCTTTCTGCTCATTGTTACATGGATTCCTCTCTTCCCCAAGGGAATACCTGGCTATGTGCTCAACATTTATGCAACTTGTAAAATACCAGGAATCATCATGAGCACTGTGGATCCAAACAAAGTTACACTTTGTTCCTTCCTTTCTAGGTAGTGGGAATCATAAATTGCACATAAGTAAATAAATAGAAAATATATAAAAAAAATAAATGGAGAGTAATTGGGGGGAGCCCTAGCAACTAGAGGATTCAGACTAGACATCATAAAAGATATTCTTCCCCTTTTAAGTGTGTGAGAAGGTTAAAGAAACAGATCAGTGATTTCATTATATATAGAACTCTCTGTAACAAAAGCTCTTTTACCCATGAAGATCAGAACCTTAGAATCTCAGAGCATTGACTGGTCTCTTCCAATGAAGACTAACATCTTCTCTGCAATTTATAGTTATAGAGACTTTCCTGGGGCACTGAGAGATTAAGGGACTTGTTCAGAGTCATAGTCAATTTTCATCAGAGGTTGGATTTGAACCTTGGATCCAACGCCAGCTATTTACTTTGACAAGTTGTCTCATCAATAGCCACATTAAAGAGTCAGAAGAGCTTGATCTGACCCAGTCTCCCATTTCTCACTCTGAGTTTCCTGATCTCTAGTTCAGGAGTCAGAGGACCTGGATTTAAATCCCACCTGCTGTTCTTACTACCTGTGGGACTTTGGGCTTAACCTCCCTGGGCTTCAATTCCTTCATCTATAAAATGAGAGGGTGGGACTCAGAGTGCTGTAAGAGTCCTTCTAGCTGTTTATCTGTGAGCTGAAATCAAAGTGGTAGCAGAGAAAGAGACAGAGATGGCAAATTGGAGCCCATTATCAGCTCCGCACCTAAGGTGGGCGTCATAAAAAGGAGGACTTGACGCCACTCAGCATCAATTGGGCATCAGGAGATTTCACTTCCATTGGCCAAGTTCACGTAGAACGTCATCGGAACCGTGACAGTTTGAACAACAAAAACAACAGAAGAAATAAATATAACCACAGTGAACTCCTCCGTGCTTTTTACCAACTCTCAAGATGGTGTTTAACATCCAAAGGAGCTGAGTGCGTAGGATTTGGCGATGAGGTTGCCAGAGCGATAGGATTAAAGAAAGTTCACTGTGTGTGTTTTTTTCTTCCTCTGGGCAGGAAATTCAGAGCACATTTTCCTTTGAAGGCAGAACGGGGAAAACAATCCCCCAAATGATGTGGAAATCTGATTTTCTACTTCTCTGTGGAGATATGCTATTGTTTGTGTGTGTCGACACCAAAGGCCCTTGCTTGCCAGAGCAGTTTGGGTTTGAATGAAGGAGAGATGTTTTTAGAGCTCCCTCACGTCCAAACAAGAAATCCAAGGAGGCCACTGAAGCCTCAGGGGACCTCTTGGGCTAAGGTTTCTCTGCCAGAGCCACAAGGCACTCGCTCCATAAAGAAATCTTTAGTTAAAGAGGAAAACCACATGATTTCGCTATTGACAGGCTTGATTTGATTGCAGCCTGACGTACTTCCTGGAAATTCTTTATGGTGGAAAAAAACATTCCAAATCTTGGCCAAAGAGTTTGACACCCAATGGAGCCAAGGCCAAGACTGTCAATATGTATGATGAAGTATGATGAAGCCCCTGAACAGGTGGCATGAGGATGTGCTAATTAACAAAACAAATCCTCAAATCAACGCTCGTGGGTCACTGTGGCAGCCAAGGTGAGTTTTTGGTGACCTCAATCTTTGTCAGAAACTGTCAACATTGAACTGAACTAAATATAGTCATGTCTCCTGGAATCAAGAGAGTTTCTGTGGATGTTTTTTTTTCTTTTTTTATATAATAGCTTTTTAAAAAAAAATACATGCAAAAAAATCAACATTCACTCTTGCAAAACCTTGTGTCCATATTTTTCTCCCTTCCTCCCCTCTTTCGTCCTTCCTCAGACAGCAAGTAATCCACTACAGGTTAAACATGTGCAATTCCTCTAAACAGTTTGTTATCAAACTAATCAACCCTTGATCTACCATCCTGTGATCTATGATCTGCCCTCTACTTTAACTCCTCACTAATTAGAAGAGCAAAAGAAGGCAGGAGATGGTCCTAGGCTCTGTATGGGATTATAGGTTAAGAAGGCTTTGAGACTTTTTAGTTTAACTTCTTTATTTCACAAATGAGGAAACTGAGGAAATGGATTTGTCCAAGGTTGCACTGGCAATGTGATTGTGTCAAATCAGGATGAAATCTATGTCTTCTAACTCCAAATATAACATACTTTGCGTCGTTATGTCTTCACCTGAGGAGTCTCACCAGCTGCAGCAAATTCTTTTCCTTTCAAAGCCTCAGTTTGCTCACTAATAAAATTAATGAGATTAGGGCACTTGACTAGGATCTTTTAAAAGGCTGTTATATCTTTCATGTTCTTTGGTGTTGTAATCCTCAAAGTTATAATCTAGCAAAAAAAAAGTAAAGGGAGAGGGAAAGAAGAAGTAGGAGCTGAAAAGGAGAGGTCAGGATCACATTGACTGTGAATCAGAGGGAAGAGTCAAGCTATCAATGGACTGTCCCCTCTCTTTCTGGTGATAGGATCATTTCTGAGAGGATGAGACATTTTAACTCACCTGCCTCCACACTGGATCCTTGCAGAAGCCAATGTCTTCTAGGCATTGCCTTTGGCCACTTGTCCTGGCTTCAGGAAAATGCCCAAGTCAACACTCAAATTTCCTAAGATATAAGATCTGTGGAAAATGTACCAACTAGGTGTGGCCAAAGGAGAGGTAATCCATTAAATGGACAAAATAGTGATAAAAGAGAACAATATGTGAGTTTCTTTTTTTCTTTCCTTTGTTGGCAAGGTAGTGAGACTTAAGTATTTTGCCCAGGTCACAACAATTAGTAAGTATCAAGCTCCTGAGGTTGGATCTGAATTCAGGTCCTCTTGATTCCAGGGTCAGTACTCTAGTCATTAAGCCACCTAGCTGTCCCCAGTGTATAAGTTTCAAAGTTTTTTGATCACAGACTTGCTACAAGCAGAAAAGTGCCCAGGATTTTGTATGTCCCTAAGCCATCTATTTCAGTTCATTCTTTGTCCTGTACCTCAAGCCTGCTCTGGTGCACAGGTAATTCAAATTCTGGCTCCTTAATAAATATAATATTCAGAATAAAATTGGATCAGCTAAATGAGTGTTGGAAGGAAGAGAGAGGGCTTAAATCATTTCCTAATGATGGAAAGGAAGAAACATACACTAGTGACCAAACTCATAATCAACTATACTATTTATTTATACAAAATAAAACACGACTGAAATATAGCCATAAGTCTCAATGGATCTTTTCTCTAGATATAATCTAGATATAATATAAGGTTATAAATATCTTGTCATTGAAAGTCCAATTCGAAACTTCCTTCTCTAGTGAAACTTTCTTGATTTTGAAGGGAAAATATTGGATGCAGTGAGAATTAAGCATATGTTAAAGATATTGTGCAAGTTGACTAATGTCTAACACTATCCAGATTTGACTAATGTTTTATACAGAACATAACCTCAATCATAGGAAAACCCTACTTTATGTAAAGATAGTTTAATTAAGCTAAATAAATCATAAACGATATTGTGAGAGTATCAAGGTGAATTCATACCTCACTTTAAAGTTATACTTTATACTTAACATTAGCCAGCCCTTCTGGGTAATGAAATTGGATATTATTCCATATTTAGATATCAGGGAAGACTATGAAGAAGGGAGAGTAGATTCCAATTTTATTCATCTGTGTTTCATTTCTCCATAAACTAGAATTTCTAGTCATTGTGAAATTGCTACCTGAGTGGATAAAAAGAACAAATAGCAACCTTTATCTATATTGTGCAGAAAAAAAAGGTCCCCAAAGCCCAGATTTGTCAAAACCAGAGTCAACCAACCCTATTTTTCTGATACAAGTAAGCTTTAATTGTGGGTAAACATTCATGTCTAGAAGGGCAGACCTTTAGGATTACTAGATAATAGGAAGATTTTTGTTTTCTCTTGATGAATTGTGCTGTTGAGCATATTGTCCAAAAGACAAGCACATCAAAAATGTTAATCAGAACAGGGGATGTTGGAGATCCTTCCCAGTGAGGCCGCTAGACTTCTAACTCAGATATAAGCTCTTGGAGAAGAATTTTAGGTAAAGCTGTTTGGAAATGTTGACTATAAAAGTGAGGCACTATCATGGATTAGAATAAAAAGAACCATTACCTGAATAAGAGTCAGAAGACCTGGGATGAACTCCTTGATCATCCATTATCTTGTTTCTTGATCACACCCAACTGATGGAACCTTTGAAGGTTGCTACTCTGTAAAGTGAAAGGATTGGATCAAATGGCCTACAAGGTTCCCTTCAGCTCCAGAGTTATGATCTGATCATTCAATTTCTCCCAGAGCTATGAGGGTTAAATGAAACAAAAAATGAGAAACATAAAAGTAAGATAAAAACAAGAAGTCTTGCTGTCATTAGGATATTGGCAGAATGAGATGGAGGAGATAGTCCAGATCCATAGAAGGTTTTCTGCAAAGGACCTAAAGGATGGAATTTGATATAGAACAGCAATTGTATTTCTGTTGTTTACAGGCTTGGACAAAATCACAGAACAAAGCAAAAACAAAACAAAACAAGACAACGATCACAAATACTAATAAGGAATATTGAAGATGCTAAGTGACAGGCAAAGTCATATGTCTAGTGAGTGACATTGCTGGAATTCAAAGCCAAGTCTTCTCACCCTGAATCTACTGAAACTTTTTGCTAGTCACACAGAAAGCTAAAGAGCATTTAGTCTGTCTCATGAATTTTATAGAAGAAGATGGTAAGGAAATATTATATGGTTGTTAAATCTTCTTCCTTGGAGTCTGGAAGACCTTGCTCTTTATTCTATCTCTGATACTTAGTATCTGTTCTTATCTTCATCTGCAAAATGAGAGAGCTAGAGCTAACAGATGGCTTCTGAGGACCATTCTGGTTCTAAAATCATGATTCCGTGAAATGTTTCTTTAAAGATTATGGAGGAAATTCATAGCAGAGTCAGGACAAGAATTCAGCTCCCCTGGCATACTGCTGTTTTCACCAGAACAGGGTAGCTATGATTGTTTGTTTTTGTTTAATCATTTTTCAGTCATGACTAACTCTTCTTGTCCTATTTGGGACTTTCTTGGCAGACACTAATTTGTTATTTCTTTCTCTGTTTATTTTAGAGATGAAGAAACTGAGGCAAACAGGATTAAGTAACTTGCCCAGGGTCATACAGCTAGTCAGTGTTTGAAGTCAAAACTGAACTCAAATGTATTTGTCTCCAGGCCCAGCACCCTATTTATTTAGCTGCATGGCTGCCCATTATTTGTTTGGGCATTTGCGAAGTTTTTTTAAAATCTAATATTTGATTCCCTGTGCTGAAGAGGATCATGGATAATCAATAAATCTTTTAATCAATCTATCAACAGCATTTATTAAATGTGCCATTTTTCCTTAAAAATGAAGTTGGCCTTGGCCTCAAGATGGAAACAACAGATTATGAGCTGAAAGGGATCTAATTGAATTACATTATTTATTATTCTATGACATTGTGATGAAAGGACCACATTATACCATATTTAGAAATCTATATATCTATATCTATATACATTTGGGGCATAGATCAGACAGAGAAGATGCATTATCTCAAGTCATGATAGGTAGTGATCGATCAGTTGATTGAGCCAAGCCAACTCCCTGCCATTGTTTGTAATAATAATAATAATAATGTCTCTGTCCCCTCCCCCTCTTCTCTCTCTCCCTTCCCCTTCTCTATCTCTTCCTCTGTATCTCTCTCTGTCTCTGTGTCTCTGTTTCTCTCCCTCTCTCTCTCTGTCTCCCTCCCTCTCTCCCTGCTTCCCTCCCTCTCTTCCTGCTTCCCCCCCCTCTCTCTCGCCCACCCTGCCTTCCTTTCTTCTCTCTCACATTTGTTGTGATTCTTTCACCACCATTTATAATAATATCATACATAGCTTTAGACCTAGAAGAGACTTTAGAGATAATCTAATTCAAACCCGCTTTTTAAAATGAGTGAACTGAGACAGAGAGAGGTTAAATGACTTACTCAGGGTCACTCAGGTAAAAGAAAGGGACAGAGAGAGACAAGATTTTCACCCACTTCTTCACCTCCAAGTTCGCAGCTCTTTCTGTTCCATGCAGCCCCATTTGCTCTTTTGCCATCCCTGTTTTTGTTTTATAAATCATCGGTTCTCCTACTTTGCTTCCAAACTTCATAACACAATTAGGACCAAAGGTTCTTTATCATCCCTGAAGGAAGAGACCCTTATTTTTTAATAACCCGGCCAACTTAATTGTTTCTCTCTGATACTGGAATGAATTCAGTGTGCCCACTTGCAAATCATGTTGGCGAGAATGAATTATATCTCTCATCAAAAGAAGAGAAAAGAATCTTTATTTTTCTATTGCATAAATACTGGTAAAATTAAAATATTTTTATACAGATTATATATTTACAGTCATGTTTGGTTAGAGGAAACATCTGGTAAATATGGCAGTCAGTTTTCCTTTATACACTGAGACAGCAGTTTAATAACAGGTAATTCATTAGTTAAATAAGTTGCATGCCAAGTTAATTTATATTAATATTTACAGTTTTGTACAAAGGTTTTTCATTTGACCACTCTGCTGACTTTCTTCTTAATTAAAATACCATGTCATGGAATAATGAGCTAAAGTGATTGATTAGTGCGGAATGAGAGATGGGAAGCTAATGAGGATAAATGGGTCAAGATTGACCAATTGGAAACAAACAACAATGACACAAAGAACAGAAAACACTAGACCCCAACACCGACGTGGTCTGGGGATGGATCTATCTGGACTGCTGAGTCGAGACAACTCTAATTGGTAAAAGCGAATAGTGATAGGTTGACTTTTGCACAGTGTGTGTGAGGACAGGAGGTAGGGGCAGGACATAGCCCCTTGGGCATCATACCTGTCAATCCAGTACCTTGGGAAGTAACTCATGGCTGCAGTACAGTTACTTGGGGGAGGGGATGTATTTTTCAGGCTCACTCTGTCCCCCTGTTGTCCCTACCTCTATTATTGTGCTTCCATTTCCCCTAGAAGGTCATATTCTTTGGTAGATCCTTCAGAAATTATTATATGGAAAACTTCACTGTAGCTCTGAGTCAGAGAAAGAAGGGGGCTGGGAAGTCTGCTGAGAGGTCACTGACAGGCCTCCTGAACCCAGTCTTCAGGGAGGAAAGGAAGAATATTCTCTGCTTTTTCTGAAGAAGGAGCTAAGAGAAACATCTGTATGAGCTGCCAAAAGCTCACGCTCTCCTTCCTTCCCCAGAAAAGGCCAAAGGCAGCCACAGTTATTTCCTTAGGGAGCAAGGAATGCTCACAAACACTGATCAAGATGGAGATGTTCCAGATAAGTGGATGATAAAGGTTGATTTTGCTTTTTCAGAAAGAGGAAAATTGTAGGAAACATGCCTTTTATTGGATTTGAATATAGGACAAAGAGATTATAGATTTTGGTGGTCTCACACTTTGGACTTTACCTCTTTGCTCCATATTCTGTTTTAGGTCTCTACCAGAACTCTAAGGATGAAAAAAGGAGTAGCTAAATGGCACAGAGGATACAGCAGCAACCCTGAAGTCAAGAGGACCTGAGTCAAATCCAGTCTCAGACACTTAACGCTTCCTAGCTGTGTGACCCTGGACAAGTCACTTAATCCCAAATATTTCACACACAAAAAGGGAGAGGGAAGGAAGGAAAATGTGCTTAGCATGTTCTTAGTCTAAGGGGGAGCATGGTCTAGTGAAAAAAATCACTGGTTCCTGAGTCAGAGAACCTAGTTCAAATCTTGCTTATGGTTCTTGCTACCCCTGTAAATTTGAACAAGTTGTTTAACTTGGGCCCCTGTTTCCTCATCTATAAAATGTGCATGTTGGATAAGAGACCTTTTGGGCATCTTTTCTATCTCTATGACTCTATAAGTCACCCCAACTCCCTGGACCTCAGTTTCTTCAACATTTTGTAATGAGGGGGGTTGGACTGGACACCTTCTGAGGTCTTTTCCCCATGATAAGTGTTTTTTGACTTTGACCACCTTTCTAGCTCTGGATCTATGCCCTATGAAGGTCCAAGTGTTGACCTCCAGAGGCCATTTAGTTTGCTTGCCAAAATTTCAGCAAGCCAGTCTCGCTAGCTTAAAGTCGAAATTACCTATTTCTTGATGAAAACCAGAGTGGGAGGTCCTCAGTTACGGGTTGAAATGGTAAACCATTATCATATATCTGGCAACTGTCCTCCATTTCCCAGAAAAGAGCAGAGGTTAGAAATTACATTTTTCTACTGAGATGCTTCCAGCTAAGTTCATCTCAAAGGAAGAAAGGAGTCTCCTTTATTAGAATGGAGCTTTTTGTCTTATTCTAATTCTGCAAGAATTTCAATTCATGAGACGGTGGAAAGAAAGGAGGGGTTGGGAAGAGGGAATAGATCATCTTTCCTAGTTTCCCTAGCCCATTAATTTGCAAATTGAAAGGAAAAAAGGAAAGAAAAGTCAGTCTTTGATTCTTTTTTCAAATCAGCAGATGGGATGGGAAAAAACAAGGTTACTTATGGCTATGAGACAATAAACTTGACTAACAAGAAAAAGCCAATCTGGATCATTTTATGAGCCAAACTGAACTTCCTAGACATTCTTATTTCCTTGGTGAGAGGTGATGGCCTTTGGAGGAAAAAAAAATCTGACCAGTAACATAAGGCTTTTATGAATATGTGAGGGATCTTGATTTTGTCAGTGCCTTCCACAAAGGCAGATAACCAACTTTTTCTGACTTTATCACAAAGTCACAGGATAATGGAATAATTACCTGGAAGGGATCTCAGAAACCACTTCGTCCAACTCCTCTCACCTTGGAGATGAGAAAATTGAGACCCAGGGTTATCCAAGGTCACAAAAATAGTAAGTGAAAAAGGTGAGATTTGAGCTCAAGTTCTGTGTCTCCAAATTCAGGGTCCTCTCTACCATAGCATACTGTCTCCCAGAAATTCTAAGGGTTGCCTGAGGCACACTGAGATGTAAAGCAACTTTCTTAGGGTCACACAGCTTCAATGTTTCAAAAAAGATTTAAACTAAAGTTTTCTTGATTCCAAAGATCAGTCCTCTACCTATCATATCACAATGCCCTTATCACTTCCTTTCTTTTTTGCAAATGAGAAAACAGAAGCCCAGGGTTGGAGGCAGGGTACATAAGATGACTCACTTAAAGTCAAATGACTAGCTTTTGATAAAGTGGGATCTAGACTCCATCTCTCCTGCCCCTGTGTCCTGTGCTGTTTTCATTTTACTACATTCACTACATATCTTACCCGTCCTCTCCTCTCCTGTCCATCCTAATGGACCTGACTTATAACAGAAGCTCTTGGACCCCAAAGGACTTGTCAATATTTCTAACTCTTCAAGAAGGGCCAGTACTACCCTTCTTCTTTTGGCATTTGCCAGGGCATGTCAAAGTCTGACAGATCATTAAGTTCAGAACAATGGACAGCTCAGTGGCCAAGGTGGCCCCTTGTGAAAAGGACCACTTCATTTAAAAAGTAGGCTAGATCCAGAGGGAAAATGTTCATATAACCTATATTAAGAGACAGGTTTTTTCTTTTTCTTTTATTTTCCTCTTATCTTCTCATTTTCCTCCTTCCCTCTCTCTCAATCTCCCTCTCTCTCCCTCCCTCCATCTCTCTCTCCATCTCTTTCTCTCTCTCTCTCTCTCTCTCTCTCTCTCTCTCTCTCTCTCTCTCTCTCTTTCTCTCTCTCTCTCTCTTTCTGTCTCTCTCTGTCTCTGTCTCTGTCTCTCTCACTCACTCTCACTCTTCCACACCCCTCTCTTTCTCTTCTCTCTTTGTTTGTCTTTTTCTCCCCTTTTATTTATTGGCCTAGGAACTGTGAAGTGAATTGTGTCTGGGTTTGGCATTTCCTATGACATCCTATCTAGAGAAAGGATTGTTGCCATGTAGTGGGAGGTGAGTTTCCTTGATTGGCAGATTTCTCAGCACAACACCAAGGTGTGACAGTTTAGTTAGGTTGTTTCTTCTGAGTAGTTTTGTCAGCTGAGTCCCTTAACCTTGCTCCAATCCTAAAAGGCATATATTTTATTTCCAATCAGTATCATCAAAGTGAGATTGTTATAGACTCCCTGAGGCAGCAGGACATCCAGTTTGCATAGAAATCATAGCTTTAGATCAAGGATTTTTAACCTGCTGTCCATGGACAGATTTCAGGAGATCCATGCATTTGGATAGGGGAAATCTTTATTTCAATATAACTGCTTAATTTTATTCCTTTGCATTATTCTGACAAGGAGTCCATAGGTTTCATTAGACTGACAAAGAATTCCATGACAAAAAAGAACTTTGCTTCAGAGGGTAATTTGAACATCACTGTTGGGAAAGGGTCTAGCAAATACAAGGGGATTGTAGCTGGTGTGTATATATTGAGTTCATCAGCATCAGCATAAGATTTCAGGCCAATGTTTGGGCATAGAAGCCCCTGGAGTTCCTAACTTAATGACCCAAGCAGCCTTTTTTTTTTTGCTTTTTTGCTGAGGCAGTTATGGTTAAGTGACTTGCTTAGGGTCACACAGCTAGGAAGTATTAAGTGTCTGAGGCCACATTTGAACTCAGGTCCTCCTGACTTCAAGGCTGGTGCTCTATCCACTGTACCACCTAGCTGCCATTTTCTAATCCAGGCAACCCTGGCACTCTAGGACTTTAGGTCAGAGCTGGTCCTTTCCAGGACTAGTTGATTTCCTTCCAAATTATAACATCTCTCCCTCCCCCACCAGGGTCATTTGGTTGGATTAAGTTTTGAGCTAAGAGAGGTAGAATCCTATGGAAAGGATGACGCAATGGGGGAAAAAACCACTGGCTTTGGGGTCAGGGATCCATGATTTTAATTATGTCTCTGCCATTTATGATCCATGTGCTTTTGGTCACAACTCTTCTGGGATTTACCTGCAAAGGAAGGGAACTGAAAGAGATGCCTCCAGTATGACTCTTTAAGCCCCATCTTCTCTAGTCTTCTCCAAACTCTCTGGAAATCTGTGTTAGGGAATCCATTTCCAGGTGCCTTTGTATACCATAAGAAATGGCACA
>JAJPUD010000140.1:789522-816284 GCA_023553655.1 Myrmecobius fasciatus
AGAGAAGAGAAGAGAAGAGAAGACAGATCATTGTGAGTCATCAACAAACTGGGAGCTCTCAATAAATTCTGGGATGATCAGGATCATAATTTGTGTTAAATTAGAAACACAGATCCCTTCCCTTGTCCTGCAGTGATGGCTTCCAAACTCTGAGGTGTTTCTATGCTCTATTGCTAATCACTAGGGCTTCTGTTTCTCACTTGTAAAATTAGCAGTTTGGACTAGTTGGTTTCTGGTGTCCCTTCCAATTTACAATCTATGATACTATGACTAGATGACCTGGAACATAACTTCCTGCTCTTTGTCTAGGGCCCTCTGGTTTGGTGATACCCCTCTTGCATTATTGCTAAAAGACAGTTTTCATGTTGTGCTTACCAGATCCTCCCTAAGGTGTCAGGAAATGCAGACTATCTCCAGAGATCTTCATCTCTGGGATCATATCTCCAGAGACTTCCCTGAATGTTAGTGCTGAGAAGGGGTCCATTGGATGCCCAATCATACTGCTCCCCTTGCTATGTTTGTTCCAAAATTTCTCCTTTCCTTTGCTTCTTATTTACTCCCTCCCTTTCTCAGCTACTCACTCACTCACACACTCACTCACTCACTTACACATTTGCACATTCACTCAGTAACTCACTTATTTATTTGCTGAAGTGACTTAAGGCAGCCAGGCGCTGGGCTGCAAAGCCCCATCACTGCTGACTCCTGTCTTAGGAGCAGCTTAGCCAAAGGAAGCGTGCAATGAAGCTGAGCAGTCCTGACATTTAAATTGTCATGGAGACGGGGTCTTTAGAAGGCAGCCCAAAGCCTCTTTTATTTTAACATGACTTGAAATCATTTGAAAATAAGACCTTAGCTGCTGAGTAGGCTTCCTGCAACTGTCCCTGAACCTTTCCCCTTATAGAATGGCTGAATTATGGGACATTGTTGGAAAGTGCTATAAGAAAAGGAGAACTAAAGGATGAACCCCTGAACTCTAGGATCTTGGGGTGCAGAGTAGGGAGCTAATGAAGCCATCAAAGGAAATCCTCCTCCCTTTCCTCTTGAGAATTCTGGCACCAACCTTGGAGGCAGATGGGAGCATCAGAGGACTTGGGTTAACTCTCTGTCTCCCTCTTCCAGAGGATAAATCATTTAATCTCTCCAAAATGAATGGGGTGAACTTATCTGGAATGCCCTGCCCAGCTCTGTATGTTATTTCACCATCTTCAAGATCCTTAAGAAAGAAAGTCCTAATTTATCTTCCCTGATAACAATCCCCAGCCTTTGACAGGGCTTACTCTCAGCCTCACTTTCACTCTTCTTCCTACAATCTGAGTCCAAATGTCCTTAGGGTATCTTTGTAGAGACACAGCTTCTGCTCATTCGAATGTCCCCATATCTTTCCTGACTGTAAGAGGAGTAAAGCCCTTTTTTACATTATCAAAAAGCCTTGCAATCAGGAGGATCTGGATTCAGGTTCTGCCTCTGACACTTAGAAACATGGTTCATGTCTCAGTCTGAGCTTCTTCACCTGTAAATTTTGGGTGATAATACTGGATGCTTAAATGCGAGGCTTTAACAAATTTGTATATTTAAAGCACTTTGCAAAATGTCAGAGAACTATCTACAAATGAGTTGCTATAAATATCAGTATGATATATACATATTAGTTACGGTTATTATTCTGAGTCTCAGTTTATTTTTTCTGGCAAAATGAAGACATAGTTAGAGAGTACTCATTTCTCCATTGCACAGGAGTCCCTTGGTGTCTTTGGATAAGTGGCACAGGGCCAGGGTGGTGAGCATGGGGATGTTGGATGGATTAGGCAGAGCCTAGCAAATATCTCTGTCCCAAGCAGCAAAGAATCATGGGAACCCAGAACCCCCATCCCTGAAGAGCAGTCACCCCAATCAAACACTCCCTGCCAACACATCTTGTCCACTGAGTGTCAAGGACCTCAGTCCAAAGGCAGGGAGGCCACACCAAGCTGGGAACCACTGAGAATGGAACTCATTTTTGTCTCTGACTCAGGTCTGGCATGAGAACTTGGTGCAAGATTCTTAGGGCAAAAGGGGAGTCTATCATCTCACTGGGCTGCTGGTGACTCATGGTTTGGTCCACTTGAGTGGTGCTGGGGAGGAGCAAAGATGGCCTAAGTAGTTTTGTCCTGTTCCTTTGGGATGACTTTGAATGAGGACAGACACAGGACAGCAGACTATCTGTCATAAGGATGTGACAAAAATAGGTAAGAGCGAGTAAGAAAAGGAAAATTCCTCCCATGTACCACTCAAGTGAGGTAGCATGGTACAGGAGAGACTGTTGCATTTGGCACCAGAGGCCTTCCGTTCAAATCCTGGCCCTTCCACTGAGCAATCCTGGCCAAGTCCCTTTCCACCCTTGTTTCCTCATGGTCTTCATGATGGGGCTGGACTTGAGGGGCTTGGAGGTCCCTTCCATCTCTGGAAGTAGGATCCTATGATCTCACCTTCATGACTCTAAATTTCTCTCCCTTGGTCTCAGTTTCTTCCTCTGTAAAGTGAGGAAGTTGGCCTCAGTAGCCTCCTTGGCCCCACCTGGCTTTAGTTTAAAGCCCTTATGATCTATTGCTTAGCAATACAGGAAGTTTGCCTGCCATCCATAGTTGACCTCACTGAAACTCCTGAAATATGAGACATGGGATCAACCCATGGCTGAACCTCCTACTACCTCACTCCACATCACTGGCTCATCAGGAGCTTCTCGACAGACAAGATGAGGCTTTTTTAATGGAAGGATTAAAAGCTTTGCTGCCCTCCAGACCACAGTTTGGCTTTGGGGGCCAGCTTAGGAAGGGGGCAGCGAGTGATATCGCCACTGGCAAGAGTTGTCCTGTTCTAATGAACAAGTGTTAGTGCAGCACAGGGCTGCTGGGGAGGGAAGGGTGGTGAGTGGGGCCCAGCGGTCTGAGGGGGGATGTTCTCCTGCCAGCAGGAGCCTTTTTGCAAGGGAATTGGGTTTGGAGCCAGCAGGCCCCCAGCATTCTTTAAGAAAGCATTCCATATTTCTGTGTGGCTTGGCAAGCCCACGGTGGAGCTCAAGGGTTGCCATAGTGACATCTCTGTTATACAGATGCTCTTTGTGGGATTTGCCATGCACTGTTCTTGACCCTGACATGGGATGCTCTGGAGTTGGGATGCTGGAGAGGCGGGGGGGGGGGGGAGAAGGAGGGAGAGCCGGGAGGTAAGAGACAAAGGTAACATCCATGATCAAACACAACAGCTTCTTCTTAGGGCAAGGGGATAAAAGGAGGTTTCCCCATAAACTGGACAGAATGTTGGCTCTGCTGTCAGAGGACCTGAGTTCAAATTTTACTTCTGACATCAGCTAAGTGAGCATGGGTAATTTGCTTCATTTCTCTAGGTCTCAGTTTCTGCATCTGTAAAATGCAGGGGTTGGACTTGACAGTCTCTGTGATCTCTTCCATCAGTAGACCTAGGAACCTATAATTTCTTTTCCTTCTCCAAGTTTTTCTTCTCTATGGTTCCCTGTTTCCCATATTTCAATTTTTCCCATCCTCCTTTGCAGTAAGCTCATTAGCACCTGTTCTCTGGGTAGGAACGGCTTATCCATACACTATGTTTGTCATTTCTCTTCCCACTGCCCCCAAGCTTGCCACAAAGTTATAGGAGACTCATGGAACACAGCACAGAAAAGGGGTCTTAAAGGTCTGTAGTCCTGGGGTTTTAATAAGATTTTAGAGGGGTTTGGGAAGTTGGATGAGAAAAATATCTCTATTTTCACTAGCTTCTCCTTGAAATTGAATATTTCCTTTGATTATGAATGGAGGTAACAAACATCCTTCTGAGAAGGAGTGCCCAGAAGGGGTCTACCAGATGCCAAAGGGGTTTATGATCCCTATGACAAAGAGGTTAAGAACCCCTGACCTGGTCCTGCTCCCCTCCTTCCTTCATTGGACAGCAGAAGAAGCTGAGAGCCAGAGAGAGGTGATGTGCCCATATAGCTACTAAGCAGGGGACCATCAAGACACTGAGACCAGTGCTTTGGGGATGGCTAGGTGGTTCTGTGGTTAGATACCCTAGCCCCTCCTCCCTAAACTAGGGGTATCTGGTTTTCCAATATAATGTTCCATTCTGTACAGTCAATTTTGGAGATGAAAGAGACAAGAAGCGAATAACTAAAGCATGGTAAGAAAAGTCTCTACATTTGGGGTTGGAGGAATCTGGGTTCAAATCCCAGCTTACTAATTCTGTGTTCTGGGGCAAGTGACTTCAAGAGACTCCAAGGTCTCTCTTGCAGCTTCAAATCCCATGATCTGCTTCTTGGTCCTTTATGGGTTAAGCATCTCTCTCAGGCTATGGCCAAGGCCGGGGCCCAGGCACAATGTTGGGGAGATGGAGAGATCCCAGAGAGGCCAGATTTCTTCCATCTAAGAAAACACCCACGAGAAGGGGCCAGGAAGGCTAGGATGTCAGTGTCCTAGGCCTGCCTTGCAAGGAAGTAACAAATGCTTCCCAGATCATGCCAGGGAATCAGGCCCATAAAATCAGCTCCCCCTGCCCAGCCCCTCACCACTAAGAGGAAGCCAAGAAATAGCTCAATGAGAGGCCATCAGCAAGGAGCTGCTTTCCAAAATGCAAATTGCTCCTTGGACACCACTAAGTTGGTTAATAAGTGGTCTCAGGGCTGGTAGCTGAGACTCCAGGCTACAGACAGTCCTCCTCCTCCCTGATTCCTTTCCCTCCCCTCTTCCTTTCTCACTCCTCACTCCGTGGGCACAGACAGGGGAATTAATATTCTCGACCTTTGATCCTTTCAAGGCATTCTGGTGCTTACTGGTCCTCAAAGACAGAAGAGATTTATAGGACTCTTGTAGGCCCAAGTTTCCTTATCTGAAAAATAAGAGATCTCAGGGCTCTTCCCCACTCTAAATCTAGGAGTCTGCTGTAAACATCTTCCTTGGAATCTGCAGCAATTTCTCCTGCCTAAAGAGATGAGTTTTGGAGAAGTGGGGAGGAAGAAAGGATGAAAGAAAAGGGGATCCACCTCCCCCTCCCCCACTGACAGTAAGCATCCCTTGGGCTGAAATGGACTCCAGGAGAGAATATTTCTGGCTCAGTCCCCTCACACCAAGGAAGATCCCACATCTGCTATAACAATCACACTTGGAGAGGTTTCCCTTGACCTTCCTCTCATTGCAGAAGGCAGGAATCCTTTTAAAATGAGCAATCAAGGATCAATCCTTTACATTACGCTTGAGTACACCTTTGGCTGTCTTTGGGGGATGAAAAAGAACTGAATTTAAACTCCCCCCCACTCCAGGGCATCAAGGAACCAATTTGGAAATGTCTTTAGGGCTTGAAGGAACTTTGAGGGTCATATAGACAAGAAACTTGGCCCTTCTCAATCTTCCATCCTGCCTTATGAGTCTAGTACCATTGAGATGAATTACTACAAACAGACCGCTACTGAAATCAACTCTCGGGTCTCCTGTATGAAAGTTCTCTCATCTGGCTTGGGCTTCTACTACTTGGGGGTATTGAGGCAGGGGGCCTAGCCAGGGAGGGGAGGCAGCATGGTTTTCCTTTCAATTACCCTTCCATGCTATCTGCTCCCCCTGTCCTCCTCCTATCATTGGAGTACAGACTTCTCTCCAATGGAGCGAGTGGGGACCCTGCTGGGGCTAGGCTTCCAAGGGCCCCCAAAGCTCTTCTTTAGAAGTGGCAAACCAGGAGAGCATCAAAAGAGATCTATTTGTATTCTCTAAAGCACTTTCCACGCATTTTTATTCAGCACTAGGTTCCAGTACCACTTCAGAAGGAAAAGAATGTCACCCTGTAGAAAAGGGCATTTATCCAGGGAGAACAAATTCAGGCAAAGCAGCAAAAGCCTGGCTCTGGCATTCATTAGGGCTTTGACCTTGAGGAAGCTTCACTCTAGGTCTCAGTTTCCTCCTACGCAAAAGGAGGGCTTCATATTATATGATATTATCACTCCTTTCTGGCTTTGAAAAATCCCTGAATCAAAATTCAAGTGAATCCTGAGCTTTCTTCTACCCCCATTTCCATCTGGAAGATCTAGGCAGGTACCATTCACCCTGAACCTGTGCAAGCATATGTGGGGGAGCATTAGTCACTAGACACTTATTTCCTTTGAGTGGCTGCCATTGGGTACATAGAATCAAGGTGGTATCTTATTAGAAAGGGTGTTAGACTTGGATTCCGGGTCCTTGGGTCACAAGTCACTTAATCTCTCTGGGTTTCCATTCCTCGACCATAAAATGAGGAGGTTGGACTGTAGGTCCCCCAAGATCCCTTTTTATTCTGGAGCTGTGATACTGTGCATCTCAGGATGTTAGAGCTGGAAGGAGTTCCACAAATCAAATAGCATGGCCCTCTGGCAGGAAAACAGGCCCAGAGAGGAAAAGTGACTTGGCTAACATCACAAAATAAGTCAAAGGCAAAACTGTGAACAAGATCCTAAACTTCAACTCCATGGGGATTTCAGAAGGGGGATTCCCTGGTCACTGGAGTACCCACCTATGGGTCCTGGAGGATCCCATCTGCCTCCCACTCTACTTCACTGTCACTCACTTCTTTAAGAGAAGGCAGGATTCTTTTGTTTGTGAGTTTGTTTTTTGTTTTTTGTTTTTTTGGTTATACCCTTATATCTGCATAGTGTGAAGATTCTCACTTTCCTGTTTCAGGAGGATTTGCACAGCTGAGTTGATCCATCTTAAGTACAGCCAACTAACTGTAGTGACTGGGAAGGAGAAAGCTTGGAGAGAGGACAGAGTATAAGGGTGGGGTGTCTTGGGATGGAGGGAAGAAAGGAAAGGAAGAAATGGCTAGAGATTTGGAAAGCAGATTGAAAGAAGACAAAGCAGGTTCCCAAACACTAGCTAGGCAACTGTTTGGTTACCCCAAAACAGGAAGAAAAGAAAGGCAACGAGCAAGAGAAAGTTTGGGGATTTAGGATGGAGATGAGAATGCACCCAGAAAAACCCCATGACAGAATTTAATGAAGTATTTCTGAGCTCCCAACCGAGATTGGAAAAGTACAACAAGAAATGTTACAGAGAAATGTTACAGCTGATGAGAATTCGCTAATCAGACTATGCAAGACGAGAATTAATTGTAATGGACTGATACGGCACCTTGGAAAAGAGACTAAATTACAGTTTTTAAGATCGCACTGAAAACAGGTCATTTTGTTCCCCTCTTCCCCACCACCACCACTACCACCACCACCATCATCACCACCGTGCATGCAAAAGTAAATTACCTGTCTTGTTTGCTAAGCTCATTAAAATCTCTTCCATGAAAATGAGTCAATCGCAGAATCTGAATGTCAGGAGATGTTATGTAAAATATAGAAGTTTGATCTTTCCATCTCAGTCACTTTGGCTTAAAATGCTCAGTTCAGCTGATTTTACCCTGAGCCCACACACTGATGGAACCTGACAGGGAAGGGGGAAGGGGGAGTGACGGAGAAAAGGAAAGATGCTCCTCCAGGAGTGTCACCTCCAGAGTAGATCTGGCAGAAAGATGTGCTCATTCTTTATCACCAAAGATAACACACAGTTGGAGGGCTTAAAACATTCCATCCCCATATACTATAATAAAAAAAGAATAACAATAATAATAATAATGATAACGATAATAATAATTGCTTTGCTAAGGGATTGATTTGTAGCAGAAACAAAAAAAGTTAGAATGGACAATGGCACAGTTGGGCACATACATAAGGAAGCCAAATATATCTATATATTTATACATATACACACATATTTTTCTTTTCTTTTCTTTTCTTTTTCTTTATCTCTCTCTCTCTCTCTAATGGCTGCACAGGAGGCAAGTTTGGGAAAAAGGCTCTATGCAGATTCCAAGATGCTGGTGCATAAAAGGAGCTTCCCCAATCTGCGCTGGGGACAGAAAGAAACTGCAAATGGAGACCCAAAGCCCTCCTCCCCAGCCCTCAATTCTGCCAACAAAAGTCCCGTGTCCAAGGCAGTTAAAAAAAAAAGTAGGAATAGCACGCAAACACACACACACACCGCGGAGGTGTGGTACCACTGGAAAACCACGACCCTGTACAATGGCTTTGCCCTCAGACCGCAGGGGCTCCTTTGGGAGTGGACGGAGGAAGCTGAAGGGGATGAAACGGCGGCCTTCTCTACAGATACTCCAAAGTCGCCTTCTGTGGAGCCTCAATAGAGCCAGCCCCGAAAGAGTCTGCTGGTGGCCAAGCTCTGGGTTGGATGCAGGGAGCTGGCCAGTCCTAATTGCAGCTCGTGCTCAGTCTCCAATCTCTCTATCTCTCTCTCTTTCCGACTCCCAGCTTAGGCCACCACACGTCCGTCCCAGATGGAAATGAAGCTTCTCCTCAGTTCCTAGTGATGGCTGAAGCAAAAATTCAGAACTCCCCGGGTTTTTATTTTATTTTTTTTTAATTTTATTGCATTAGGAAACAAAACTATTAAAGCATTGAAGACAGCCCTTTGGTGTCCCTGACAAGAAGATGGAGCTGGTTCTCAAGACGGGTCGTCCTGCCGGCCTCGGGTTCCCTTTGCCGAAAGCGTCTTGTTGTCCACCTCGTTCCTTTTCCGGTTTCATGGAGAAAAAAGTCTGCCCACCGGGCATGCACATGCATGGCGAGTTTGGTTTCACAGTGTCGGGTGAGAGACTACTTACTACTCCATGCCGCTGCGGAGGATCTGATTGGCCGCGATCAACATGACACTGATGATGAAGGCCATGGCAAAGGCGCATATTAAGCTCTTCCGGACGCAGGTCTGTCTGTTCTGCTTTTGAGAATGCACTGGGGGAGGGGGAGGGAAACAAGAAAGGTGTGGGGAAGGAGAGAGAAGGGGGAGAAAGGGTAAAGTGAGAAAGGATATGTCACCTTCTGCGCCCAATTTCATTCAACTGACAATTATTAAGCCCCTGCTATGGAGGAGACACTAGGCTAGGAATGGGACCTAAAGACCAAAACAAACAGCCCTTGTCTGGGGGAGACTGGAGTCTTCTGTGGTAGATACTTGGAATCTGCAAATGGACTTTCTTTTGAAGGAATCCGATAAGTGGATTTCAAGCCACTTTGCTTCCTTTGTATTTTAAAACCCAGAAGGAGGTTTCAAGAACCTGCTACTGGGCTCCATGACACAAAAAAGGGCAAGAACCCTGTTCTAGGGTGATGTGAATCCCTCACTCACTCCTGCCTGTGCTTTTGCATTAAAGCATGAGGTTGCTCCAGATGGCTCTGAGGTGCTTCATGGTTTTAAGCATATGATCCTTCGGTGCCTGTCAGACAGGGTGGTCAGTCTTGTTGCTAAGAAGCCTGGGCAAATCATTCAAACTCTCAGGGCTTTAGGAAACTCTCAGATCCTAGATTGTGGAGAAGGTGCCAACAGGCATTGGGAGAGAGAGTTCCCTTACCTGGGAACCTGGGATCACAGATTCAGTCCGTATCCTGACTCTATGATCCCCCCCCCCCATCCATGGATAGGTCAGGCTCTGAGGATGGATCACTTCAGGAGGGAGAGGAATGAGCACTGCTAGAAGTGCTCAGCACAGAATCCAAAGTGAGCCTTGAAGGGAGCTAAGGATTTGAAGAGGTGGAGCTCAAAGGAGAGTGCATTGTTGGCACTGAAGACAGAATGGGCAAAGGTGCAGAGGTGGGAGATGGTAGATTATGGGTGGTGGGAGATGGTTAGGAGAAGAACATTCAGGTTAGTTTGGTTAGAACATGAAGAAGAATCAGATGGAAGAAGTCTAGCAATGTCAATAGGAGCAAAATGAGGATTTCTTTCAACCAGGAGGTAATCGGGAGCCAGTGAAGGTTTATGAGCAAGGGGGAGACCTTGTGTCCCTGGAAACTCACTGTTCTTGAGAAACTCCCCCTCCCAATGCAGGCCAGCACTTTTCTATACCTCGGATGCTTAGAAGGTTGCCTGGGGTATTGGCAGATTAAATGATTTGTCCAAGGTCACAGAGTCTTGAATGGGACAGGTAGAACCCAAGTCTTCAGAATATTGATTTTTCACTATCCAGAGGATAGGTTAGACTAAATCAAAACTGAATCATGAAGAACAATGATCGATCAAGTCAGGCCAAATGTGCTTATGGACTCTGCTGTTGTCCAAGCACCACCGGGTCAGCTCAGAGCATCAATGCCTTGGGGCAAGGTCTTAGCAAAACTGTCAGATAAAAGACCTGATACAGTGAGACTTTCAGAATAAATTATTCTAGCTAGAAACCCTAAAAACTAAGGACCATAAGTTAGCATGGTCATAGGATCATAGGTGACGGGCTGGCAAGGACCTTAGAGACCATATAATTCAATCCTTTTATCCACTTTTCTGGCCACCATATTGGACAATATGGCTTCCATTGAGCTTGCATTCAGTTAAAAGAGACTTGGATGAATAGTGATCTGGGGCCAGCTGAATTGATGGATCATTGAGACCAAATGAATGGATGGATTGTAGATCTAAGTAAGGGAATGTACGTATGTGCGTTTATGTTTGTGTGTGTATATGCATATATGTGTGTGTGTGTATGTGTGTGGGGGAGACTGAGGCAGCAAATTGTAGGGTCACTGTATTAGGACTGAATATACCAAAGATTGTATAAGAGATTGAGCTGTCAGTCATTTGCTGGTGACTCCTTCTTCCCTCTTATGTAGTGTATATACCTGCAGAAAGATCTGTGATGGGAAAAGCTCAAATTTTATTTCATCCAGGACATATGAATTCTAGTCACCTCATGGTTCCTGCTTTAGGAAGAAATGGGCCAGTGGGAGATGGGGCCCATGACCACAATGTGACAATTCCAAATGTCAATGTGAACATTTCATTCCCTCCTATTGAAATGGTGCTGGTGAGGGCAGCAACATCTAGTGGTGGAAAGAAGCTAAGAGATCTTCACCCTCACTAAGGACCTCAACAAAAATTCATTAAGTATCTACTATGGGCAGATATAAAACCTGGGCTTTAACCCTAGCTTTGTTGCTAGCTAAATGACCTTGGGCAGGTAACTTGATTTACAGAAATTGATGGACATTGGTTTCTTCCTCTGAAAATGCGATGGTTAGAGTAAACCACTTTTTCAAATTAAATTTTCTTTTTTTTATGATATATTTTAAAACCATCAGCAAACATTCCAACATACAAAGAATAAGAAAAACTATTCAGGAAACTATGAACTTGTTAGCTTTAAAAAACTTTTTTTTGTTTTAAAATATATATTACATTTACCATATTAACAAAAGTGTCTTATTTGTTTTTGTGTCCTTTTCTGAACAGACTAAACAATTGTAAAGAGTTCTTTCATCCCCAGCATTCTAAGAATCTTTGATCTCCACATACATTCTACTTTAAAAGAATTCATTCTTAAAAGAAAGGAAAGATGAGAGAGGAGTCCTCTAGCTTTCCTCTCGAGACATGAGTGCCTTCATCTTTAAATAAGCTCTCTCTTCAGTGCAAAATGAACAAGCTTGGTCACTACCCTGTCTTTATGAATACTCTTCCCTGGATCCCTGTTCTCCTAGTCTCTGAGCATGGCAAGGTTGCCCTACTATGCTCCCCCTGAGGTCAGGACAGATGAGTAAATTTCCTGTCTTCTCTCTAAAATCAGTTACAGATGGGGATTGAATGGCCACCATTTTTTCTTCTTGCCATCCACTATGAACATATTGATAGCTATACATGTATATAGGTACATGTATAGTTATAAATATGCATGTACACTTGGCTGACAGAAATTCAGCAAGCTAACCAATCTCTCTCCGAGGCATGGCTCATATAGCAAAGTTTCTCTATCTGACCTTTGAAGCAACTGGGTGACTCAGTGAATAGAACACTGAACCTGAAATCACAAAGAACTGAGTTCAAACCCTGCCTCAGACACTTACTAGCGAGCTGTGTGACTCTGGGAAAACCATTTAATTCATAGGAGAAGGACAGAGCAAACCACTCCAGATGTAAATGATCAACCTGATCTTTACACTATATACATATACATACATGCATGTGTATGTGTGTGTATGTATATATATATATATATGTATACACATATATTTTATATAATTATATGTTAACCACAGTCATTTTACCATGATGAGACAAAAGTTTGAAGAAATGAAAAGAAGAATAAATTGGAAAATGGATCAGGTTTGGCAAATCAGTTAGGGAAGTTCCAGTCTAATGTTCAGCTGGGACATCCATCATAGGGGTCATTTGGAATACAATCCTAATTTCCTTCCAACCTGAACAATTGATTGAGGACGTGGTCAGGCTGAGGAGAAGAGAGTAGAGAGAAAAGTAAACATGGAAAAATCTCTGATTTGAAAGAGACTGAGAAAGCCATATAAGAGCCCACAAGACCTTGTTCTGGAGCTCCTTGTTGCTTCTTTCAAAGCAAAATTATTCTGAGTTAAGGAAGAGGGAGAAGGGGAAAGGTAACTGGAGCTCACGGAGGTGAACTTGACTTCATTTCTAGTAAGGAGGAAACCGTTAGAGCTCAGCACTTTTTGCACACAGGACAAGTACCCTCAATTATATCTGAGACCATTTATACTAAGTATGCTCCCTTTGGGGGTTTAGAGCAACTGGGAGGGGGATAAGTTCATCCCAACTCACTGTTTGGTCATTTGCAATTTTAACTGATTTTCACTGAAACTCTAAGTGACCTTAGAAGCCTCCTAATTCAACCTCTTCATTTTCAGATAATTTTGGAAATAAAGTGGCTTGATCAAAGTGTTAGATGTAATAAGTGTTAGAATTAGGATTTGAACCCAAACTTTCTGATCCCAGATCCAATGATCTTCTCACTGTATCACATTGCCTCCAGTCAGCACTGCATAAAGTGGGCATCCTGGGACAAAGCCCAGATCATCCCTTCCTGGTTCTGCCAGCAAATTCATTATGGAGTTTCCTGTTGACAGCTCCAGGCTAAATAGGAGTCATTTGTACTCAAGTCACTTGATAAGAACTGTCATGATATCAAATATTAAGTGAAATTGGATTCCTGTTACTGAATATAAAAATTGTAGATTTCCTCCTAAGCAGAAGGAGGAATGACTTTGACTAGCTAAGTCTTCAATTTAAACACAAGCAATTTAATTGATGCTATAGATCAGGGCTTCTTTTCCACTCATAATTCCTTTTTGCCCAAGAAATTTTCATATGATCCAGGGTATATAGGTATATAAGACAGATGTAGAAATCAAAAACTCACTGATAATAAATCATAATTTCATGATCTTCACATTCAGTTACAAAACCCCATTTAGGGTTGCAAGTCACAGTTTAAGAAGTATATATCACACTCAAATTTGGTAATTCTTAACCCAGGGTATCTGAACTTTAAAAATCTGTTTGGATAACTGTTTTTCCATATGGCTGGTTTCCTTTTAATCACATACTTTGTTTTATGCATTAGAGAAACCTTATTCTGAGAAGAGGTCCACAGGTTTCATCAGACTGCCAAAGGGGTCCAGGATGCAAAAAAAAGATTAAGGATTCCCCTAACTGATGCATTGGCTGATAGCTGCTCTGTCTAGCCACATCAACTTAAGCTCTGTTTTTGTTGATGTTGATATGGATAGACAGACATGTCTTCACCTCTCTCAGCCTCAGTTTTCTCATTTGTAAAAGACACATAATGCATCGTGTTGTGGTGCAGAGAATAATTGCTGAGGCCTTCAGATTTTCCACTTGCTATGTGTGACGCTGAGCAAGTCACTTTTGCCCTCGCTGGCACTCAATAATCACAGAACCAGCCTCTCCATAGTGGATGGTAGCAGTGATATATTGTGTCCTTTTCATTTGAATGTCATCACTGAAGATGAAATGTCCAAAGTGCACAGCAGGAGCATCACTTACAAGTGTCGGGCCCCAGGGTGGGCACCCTGGGGTCAGATTGATGTAATTTGAATCATGACAGTTCAAGCTTGCAGGAGAAGAGACGGGGGTGTGAAGCTGCAAAGCCTTCTTTCCCTCATTCTTTCCTTCCTTTCTTCCTCTCCACTTATCTTCCTTCATCCCTTCTTTATTCTCTCCTTTCCTTCCTCCATCTTACTTGTCTTCCTTCTTCCCTTCCTCATTCTCTCCTTTGCTTTTTCCCTCTCCATTTATCTTCTTTTATTCCTTCCTCATTCTTTTCTTTCCCTCCTTCATCTCTGCTTATTTTTCTGTCTTCCTTCATCCCTTCCTCATCATCTCCTTTCCTTCCTCCATCTCCACTTGTCTTCTTTTATCCATTCCTCATTCTCTCCTTTCCTTCCTCCATATTCACTTGTCTTCCTTCATCCCTTCCTCATTCTCTCCTTTTCTTCCTCTATCTCTACTTGCCTTTCTTCTCTTCCTCATTCTTTCCTTTCCTTTCTTTATCTCCATTTGTCTTTATTTTTCTCTTCCTCATCCTCTCCTTTCCTTCCTCTCCACTTATCCTCCTTCATCCTTTCATCATTCTCTCTTTTCCTTCCTCTCTCTCCATTTGTCTTCTATTCCTCATTCTCTCCTTTTCTTCCTTCTTAAGATAATATTCATTTTACAGATGAGGAAAAGGAGGTTCAGAAAGGTTAAATCATGTTCTCACGTCCTGTTCCCTTCCTTCCTTTTTGCCCAATTTTATCATCTTCCTTTGGGGATGGGAGGGCAGGAAAAAAAAGTGCTGGAATCAGAATCAGAGTGCCTGGGTTCCCATTCTAGCTATGTGACCTTGGAAAAGTCACCTCACCTGAGTTTTCTTATCTGTTCAATGAAAGGGTTGAACAGGATAGTTTTTGAGGACTCTTGCAGGACTTTGCATGATCTAGAACCCTACCATCCACACAAACACATACTGCTCCTGTTTTGCTTCTGGGTGACTCATTAGAGTTGATTTGAACACTGTTTCAATGAAAAACATTTTTGTTGATATCCAGTGTTCTAAAGGAAGAAAAAGATGATTGATGGGAAAGGTGAGCTTGGTCATGAGGTTCCAGAATCTCTCTGCCTTGAGAAAACATACAGTGTGCAGTTGGAAGACGGAGATCATTTGGGGAACAAATGAGTCTTTTCCTCTTTTTAGCTTGATGTGACCAAGAGTGACAGATGAGAGCCTAGAATCTGCATCTCAGGATGGATTATGCAGTAAGTAAATAAGTGGCAAGCATGATCAATCTCAATGCATAGTCTAATTTTGCATAAGAACATTTAATAAAGAGCAGTTGACAGACAGGCAGCCAACAGGGCACCCAAGCTGTGGGAGTCCATAGACCTGAGCCAGTGGGATTAGATGAAGAAATTACAAATCAGTCTCTAAGTATCAGGGAGGGGAAGCAGATTGTGAAAGAAAAGGGCTTCTGACTGAGAAGCCATTTGCTACTGAAAAGAATATGGCGGACTTTGGGTCAAATGAACCAGCTTCAAGAGAAATCTTACCTCAGGCATTGATGAGCTCAGCAAACTTAAACAACATCTCATTCAGACTGTGAGAAGAAAACACTGCTACTCAGACTCTTTATATCTCCAGAAGGTAGGAAGGGTTTTGTAAAATGAAAAAACACTCAGGGCAACGAGGTGGTGCAGTGGATAGAGTGCGGGACCAAGAAGACTCAACTTTGGGAGTTCAAATCCAGTTTCAGAATAGCTGGACAAGTCACTTAAACCCATTTGCCTCAGTCTCTTCCTTTTTAAAATAAGTTGGAGAAAAAAAAGGCACATCACTCCAGTATCTTTGCCAGGAAAATCCCAAATGGGATCATGAAGATTTGGGCGTAACTGAAAAGATGATTGAACAAAAAAATCGAAGTGGGTGCAATGGCCCAGGCTTGGTGGCTCATACCTATAATTTCTGTTAGGAAAGATGTTGAGTCTGGTGAAATGCTTGACCTCAGAGCTCTGAGCTACAGTTAAGCTGATGAAGGGTCATCATTAAGCCAGGCATCAATGTGGGGAACACCAGGAGGTTGGGGAGTGGGGATGGGATGCACCAGGCTACCAAAAGACAGAGGCCTAAATGGAATGGGGCAAATGATGCCATGATGATCAATGGTGGAACTGAGCTCATGAAAGGCCGGTGTAGGGAAGAGATGCTCCGTAGAGAAAACCAACATCATCAGAAGCACTTTGTTATTAAAAAGTTGGCCTTTGGTGGTGATGGGGACTCTGAGTCATTAAGGTAATTTTGCCATTTTCCCAAGCAATCCAACTCCTCTACAATTCTGGGACCAGTTCCTTGGCCATTTGTAGTATCTGCCCTGACTGTGATAAATGCAGATTATCCATGTGTGTTCATAAACATGCATATTCATAGTTTACTCTAAGATAATGCTTAAGAGAAGATGGTTAAAAACATGCAAAAGAGATGAGAATTCTCTCACTGGGGGGACCTGAATTGAAATCCATTTCAGATCTTTACTAACTGTGTGACCCTGGGGAAGTCACTTAACTTTATTTGCTTCAATTTCCTCTTCTGTAAAATGGGGATCTTAATAGTACCTGTCTTCTACCTTTGTGAAAATCAAATGAGTTAATAATTATAAAGCTCTTAGCCTAGTACCTGGCACGTAGTGAAATATTATATAAATGTTAGCTGTTGTTATTACTTTTTTAAAAGAAAGAGGGGGGAAAACAACAAATTGTCAAACTAGCCTCTTCATTGATCAGCTCTGGTCACATATGTACCCAGAGTCCTCACTCTCAGAAAACTAAGAAATAGGTTTGTCAGGAGAACAAATAAGCAAGCAAAAAACCCTGCTATTC
Organism: Myrmecobius fasciatus; assembly: GCA_023553655.1. Classification (NCBI taxonomy): domain Eukaryota; kingdom Metazoa; phylum Chordata; class Mammalia; order Dasyuromorphia; family Myrmecobiidae; genus Myrmecobius; species Myrmecobius fasciatus. The sequence goes on from JAJPUD010000140.1 coordinate 806,253, forward strand.
TCCCAGAAGAATCAAGTTTCTTCCAACTGGATTTTATTTATGTGTATGCATGTATATCTATATATCTATACACATACACACACACACATATATATATATATTACATATATATGTGTGTGTATATAAATGTATATGTATAAAATATGTATTGTAGCTTATTTGAGATCTCACTGATATAGGGAGTTTCTAGTGAGGAAATTTCCCTTACTTGTACAGTTCAGTACCTGCTCTGTAACTCATTCTCTCAGAGTTTTCTGGGGCTGAGAGAGGTTAAATCATTTGTTCAGGGTCACAAAACATCCAGTATATATCAGAGGCATCCCTCAAAATTCATTTTTCCTGACTCCTGGGTAAGCTGTCTAGTCAGTATTCCATATAGCCACTGAATTTTATATTTATTGTGTGTATAGCTTGTATTTATCCATATAGACATTGCTTCTCCAGTATAATGTAAGCTCTTTGGAAGCTGCTTTATTTAGTCATTTCAGACTCTTCAGACCTGATTTAAGGTTTTCTTGGCAAAGATTCTGGAGAAGTTTTCAATTTCCTTCTCCATCTCATTTTACAAGTGAGGAAACTGAGGCAGGTGGGGTTAAGTAACTTTCCTAGGGTCACCCAGCTAAAAAAAATGTCTATGATTGGATTTGAACTCAGATGAGTCTTCTTAACTCTAGATTCAGCACAGTTATCATTATGGAGTTGCAAATGACTGAAGTATACAGTGATCACATTAAGTGAATTACTCCTTATAAACAACAGCAATTTCTGGTTGCCAGCCATGATAGTATATCATTCATTCATTCAAGTTATATTAATTCAGAGTTTAGAACGATGATATTAGGCCAGGAAAGAATCTTGGGAATCATCTTGTCACCCAGCCCTTTCAATATACAAAAGAAACTCAGACTGAGAGAGGAAGGGACGATATCCATGTCACTCAGCTAGAAAGTTGCATAGTTAGAATTAGAAGCTACATACTCCTGACTCACCCTCCAGGGTTCTCTTCCCTACGTCATTCTCTATTTGCTAAGCAAAGTCATTGTGTGAACAAGATGGCAGGGGGCATGTTTAATCTACTTAAGGAGAACAAACTGTTTCCAAGTAGCTTGGCAGCCCCTGTTTGCAGCTAACGAATATGATTTTTTCCCCCAAAAAATGATGTTTAGCATATTCATTAAAGCAAGACCAGCAGGATCTCGAGTTGGAAGCAGTTTGTTAACCATCAGTTTGTGGTACAATATGTACCTTTCACACAATAAAAGTACATTTTTAATAGTCTATAATTCAGACTTATCTTTAGCCCAGACTGGCATTTTCCTCAATTAATCAGAATAAGTGAGTGAAGCTTTCTGGACTAAAAGCTGCCCTGCCACTAATGCTCAAAGAGAAAACTTATTACCCCAAAAGATTTCACTCATCCTCTTCTCTGCAAGTGTTTCATCAACCCCTCCCCTTATTTTTTGTTTATTTCACTATATCAGCATCTGAACATGAGCTGAACCTGAGGGACCCCCAATTGGTTCTATCCAATTTTCTTCACATTATGGCTCTGTTTGGAGTTAATTCTATCTAGAGTTTGCTTGGTCTTCTCTTACCTCTAAATTCTATTCTTGAAAAAGAGATCATAGCTAGAGCTGGAAGGGAACTCAGAATAAGAGTCCAACTTCTTCATTTTACAATTGGGAAAACTGAGGGCAAGAGTAGTTATACTGCTACCTGACCAAGGTCATGTCCAATCCTGGTCACCTGCTTCCAACCTGAACACTCTCTACTCCTAATACATGACTGCTTATAAAGATTCTTATTCTTGAATTTATGAAGGGGCTACCAAAAATAACTTTAGCATCAATGATAACAATCAAGGAATCATTATAGAATTCTATTTAAAAGTTTAATATTAGGCCTTGATCAAAAAGTTTCCAAATGTCTAGAAGAAAGAAATAATCTAATTTATTTAAATAGCAAACTTTAAGCAGATTGTAAAAGAACTCTGGGTGTTTTGTTATGTTGGTGATGGGGAGGATAAAGTAAAAAAAGTAGGAAGTAAGTTATCTGGTTGTCAAGAAAACTCTCTGGATTGAAAACAATCAAATACAGGCAGAGAAAAGGTGGTATGTGGAAATATGTAATATCCTAGATAACATCCCACATTTTTATAAAATTTACAGATTTACAAAACTGCTCAAAGAGAAATCATTACCCCAGAAGATTCATTCATCCCCTTCTCTGCCAAGTGTTGCATCAAACCTGGATAGCAATCCCTCCTCTTATTTTTTGTTTCTTTCATTATTTCAGCATCTGAACATGATTAAACATGAGGGACCTCCAATTGGTTCTGTCCAATCTTCTTCACACTATAGCTCTGTTTGGAACTAATTCTATACAGAGTTTGCTTGGTTTTTCCTTACCTTTTCTATAAGCTTTGTCATTTTGTTTTGGTAGCCTCGCTTCTAATATATTACTTAGCCCATTTTAAATGCCCAATAAGTGCTTTTTTTTGATTGCTTGGTTATTTGTTTGTTTGCTTGATTAGTTTGTAAGCTCCCAGAAAACGAGGACTGCCTTTTCCCTCTTTGTAGCTTCAATACTTGGCATTGGGCCTGCCACACAGTAGACACTTAGTAAATGTAAATTCAATTGAATTATGCTTTTCTTTCAGCTAAGCTGGACTGTTAACTGACATAAACTCAGTCAGCATTGTATGAGGCAGTCAAGCAGTCAGCTATATAAATGCCTGCTTGCCTGTACGCATTCCCAAAGGTCTCTCTCCATGGTCCCTATCTCATTCCATTTCTCCTTCTCGCTTCTCTTTCTTCAAATTTCTTCTCAGGTACCAGCTTTAGGAAACTTCCTTCCATTATTTCTGTTTTTGAATCTCTATTGCCATCACCCAGAATAATGTTTGGCACATAGTAGGACTTTAACAAATCCTTGTTGATGGACTAATTGATTGTTCCTGCAGAATTTGTCTGGATCTCTCTTTCTTCTCTCCCTCCCTTCTTATCAGTGTGTATAGTGTATTCTGCCAGGGGAATATAAACTCCATGAAGACAAGGACTGTTTGCTTTGTATCTTTGTAACCCAATGCCTCCTTGCACACAAATTATGTTTAATAAATGGGAAATTGAAAATGCCAGAATTGGAAGGAGCCCCATCCCTCTGAAAAGCAGACATCTTAAATAATTTCAGTTCCCTGCTTTGTGGCTACAGGAAAAATTTCCTGGGAATGGGAGAGATCATGGACATACAAAGTCAAGGCCACCCAAAATCTGGATTGGGTGGGAATGGAGTGGCAAAAGGACCTACCTCCTTCAAACTCTGTCTGGCAGTTTCCCGAGTTCTCATTCAGGCTCTCTTCTTCATTGATAATAATGTTTTCAATGTCTTTCATTGTTAGGTGATCCCGGAATGCATGGTACAGGATATGCTTCAGCTCTTCCAGCGTTATCCTTTGCATGTCAAACTGTGGAAACAGAGAGAGGTTAAGATGGCCCAGAGCATGACCAGTGCAGACAAAGCTACATCTTGTCCCAGATGAGATACAATGGAGTTAGGCATCCTTGCTCTGGGGCCAGCACTTAATGCAGAGCCTGGCAAATAGTAGGCACTTAAATACTGATTTGATTGTGCCTCGAATCTCATACTTAGAATCAGAAATTTAGAGCTTAGAAGGATCTTAAAAGCCATTCAATCTGGTCCAAACCCTCAGATTTTACAGATAGAAGCTGAGGTCCAGAAAAATTAAGTGGCTTTTCCCAAGGTCACGGAAAAGTATCAGATATACTATCCAGTATCCATATAATATACTCTGCTTTCTTTTTTTTGTTTTTTAAATAGTATTTTATTTTTTCCAATTACATGCAAATATAATTTTAACATTCATTTTAAAATAAAACTTTTAGTTCTAAATTTTCTTTTTTTCTCATCTCCCCCTCTTCCCTAAGATGGTAAGCAATTTATATAGGTTACACACTCAGATAGAGACAGAGACAGAGAGTCAGAGAGCATTTCTTTTATGTAAACATTTCCTGTATTCTCATCCTGCCTCTAATATAGAGAGGCCATGGGTTAGCTGGAGGTACACAAAAATTTAAATTAATGCAGAGAATCAAGCCTATGTCTCAATTTTAAGAATTTTTCTAACTGGGGGCTCTGAGTTATTATGATTGTATTATTATTGTTTTCATATGATAAAAAAAACTCTATAAAATACCAGAGGAGAGAAACAGATGGACTCAAGGACCATGATATCTTCCCTAAGTTAAAAAAATAAGCTAATTGTTAAAACAAGTTGAGGTTAATTAAATCTCCAGAGATAAGTAGGCTAGAAAAGAGAGGGCACCTGCTGAATAAGAGATTACATTAAATCACCACCAGGAGCAAATAAGGAAGACTTGTGAAGGATTCATCTCCATCAGTATCTAATGGGGAGGAGGGAGCAGAAAGGAGAGACTACTGGCTGGCAAATTCTATACTCTGCTGTGACACCTAATGGAATCATACCAAAAATTCCTGGCCTCCTTCTCTTTGTTTAAACAAAGTAAAATAATTAAGCAAAAGATCCTTATCTGATTATTTCTGGAAAAATATTGAAAATGAGCAAGTTTGTCCTAATAATTCTCCCATCTTTCTAAAGAGAAGAGGGATGGAGAGATAGCTCATTATTTGTTCTCTAGGTTCGTTATTGGCTTTTTAATCACTCAGAGTTTGGTTTCCTTTTAGTGGTTTTTTTAAATTTACATTGCTGTAGTTATAGAGAGGCAGTGTGAAATAGCAGATAGAATGCTAGTCTTGAATCAGGAAGATCAGAGTTCCAGTCCTGCTTGTAAGAATCTTGGCTGTGTGACTCCAGGTTAGACACTTAGCCTCCCAGCAGTCCATAGTATAGATTATATATTGTACTTGAGAAATCTGATTGAAGCAATTCTTGACCATATTTTTCAGAAGAGTGCTAATGAAGCATCCCATCCACCTCCTGACACAGAGATGATGGACTCAAGGTGCAGAATGAGACATATGGACATTTTCAATGTGGAAACTTGCTTTGATTTCATACCTATTTATTTGCCATAGTTAGGGATGGGGCAAGGAAGAGAAATAGTAGAATGAGAAAACAAATCCTTCTTCTTTGACTATAAACTATAGAGCAGATAATAACCTGATTGGTACAGGCAGAAATTTTTTACCCCAATAAAACCATAGGTCAAGATCAAAAAAATTAATTATACTTTTAGTACTACTTACTTTGTTTTTACTTGACTCACATAAATCTTCCCATGCACATCTGAATTCCCCATAATTGCCATTCCTTATAACACAATAATACTCCATTACAATTCATATGCTCAGTTTGTTCAGCCATTCGCTAATTGATGGCCTCTCAAAGAATGTGTTCTTAAGCAGCTGTCCATAAATCAAATCCAATTCTTGCCTAAGTACAAGGGAAGTTGATAATTTAAAAGACTCCTAAGAGGAGCAAATTCTTTTAAAATAGGTAGTGGAAAGAGCTAGGAGTTATGTGGCTCAGTGGATAGAAACTGGGTTAGGAGTCAAGAAAACCTAATCTTCACAATAGCCTCATGAGGTAATTTTAGGTTCAAATCCCACTTTTAATGTGGACTAGTCCTAAATCTTGCCCTGTTCAGTTCTAAATATATGATTCCATTCACATTGTCACTCACCTTTTATAGATGAGGAAACTGAGGCACAGAATAGTCCTTGGACTCACAGTTAGTCTCATTCTGGAACTTCTATTAACACTTGGAACCTCTTCTCTATAGATCATCCATGGGTCCAGGTTGGACCCCAACTCTACCTCTACCTTTACCTTTCATGGATTTTCAAACTATGCTCCTAGTGGGTACCTGCCTCTGTCCATCACTCTTCTTCCCTGATTTTTGGCTTTCTTTTGTGTGTTGTTTTCCCCACAATCTCCTTGAGAGGAAAGTTTTTCCTTTTGCTTATATTTGCATTCCTAGTATTCGAAGGCATCTGATATATAATAAATACTAACAAGTGCATTCTTCCTTCCCTCTCTTTTTCTTTCTTTCCCTCCCTCCTCTTCCTTTCTTCTTTCCTTCCTTCCTTCCTTCCTTCCTTCCTTCCTTCCTTCCTTCCTTCCTTCCTTCCTTCCTTCCTTCCTTCCTTCCTTCTTTTCCTTCCTTCCTTCCTTTCTTCTTTCCTTCTTTCTTTCTTACATAGATCCATGATTCTATTATTCTGTGACCTCTAAGGTTCCTTTCAGTTCTAAATCTGATTTGAGTTTCTTAACCTCCTGGGCCTCAGTTTCCTTTTCTATAAAATCAGGGGGATTATACTGGATGGCTTCTGAGACTTTTTTCAAGTTTTCTATTTATAATCCTAGAACAACATGGAACATGTGAGATCCTGAGACATTATTACCATTTTGTGGACAACAGCCTGCTTGTTCAGACTTCCTCTTCCATCCTTTTCCTCCCCTCTCCCCCTCCTATCTTTCTCAATAAAGCAATTCCCACCTTGCTTTCAGCCTGCATCTCTGTTCAGCAAGATGAAAGGTGAGTTACCCAGACTTGTTGGCAGGTCCAAATGAAACAAGTTCAAGTCCATTTACACAGGGAAGGGGAAATGAAGGAGAATGATAAGACAGCAGAGGCTCCCTTAGCTGCATCTCTTTCGGCAAAAATACAATTTGAAGCTTTGTGTGGAATCAGGCCAAGGATTCTCTGGGTCTAAGGAGATAGGGCCAGATTCTCACCCAAGCTCAGTGTATGCTGATCTGCTATTTAGATTTAGCAGTCAGCTTGGGGGCTTGCTGGAAGGGTGGGATGGAGGGCTGTTGAATGGGAAGGAAGCACTTCAATGTGTGTTGAAATTCACAAGGAATTGGCACCTAAAGACAAAGGGGTTTGGGAATGGCAAAAAAGTGGAGAATCCTTGTGGCAATACAGTAGAAAGAACATCAAACTCAGAATGGGGCTTTCATTTGTCATAATCACCAGGTTGAGTAAATCAAATAAGTTGTGAGACAACATTAATCTCTTGAGTCTCCATCTCCTAGAGAGTAAAGCAGGGATACTTACAAAACCTAGCCAACAGGGCTGTGATCAGAATAAACAAAAACAAGTCATTCCCCCTGAGTTTCTTCTTCTACAAAACGAGTGGATTGGATTGAGGTCTTTCCATAATTACAGCTAGCAATTATACAGCATTTTAAGCTTTACAAAGTGGGTTCTATATAGGTTATCTTATTTGATCTTACTGCTATCTTGTCAGATAGCTAGATTGAGCCAATCCTTTGACTTTTCTCAGTCTCAGTTTCCTTCTCTGTAAAATGGGACCAATAACAGCCCTGACATGACTACATAGAGTAGTGGGTATAAAATGAGCTAACACATATAGAAAAGGTTTTATAAATCTTAAAATACCATATAAAAGCTATTATTATATCTATAGTTAAGGGAAATGGGCTTTCTAAGATGTGGCCCTTGGAACAAAACACAATGAATGCTCCAGATATGGTCTGAGCAGGGCAAAGGACTCCTAGACTGGTCCTTCCCAAATCCTGGGTGCTGTGACCTGTTAAAGCAGCTGTGGTAAGCATTCACATTTTCACTGAGATGTCTCACCATTGCTCCATGTGGTGCTTACCATCCACTCACTAACAAGCTTAGATCTTTTCTCATCCTGTGTTCATGACACTGATTTTTTTTTAAAAATCCACATATAGGGGCAGCTAGATGGTGCAGTGGATAGAGCACCAGCCTTGAAGTCAGGAAGACCTGAGTTCAAATGTGGTCTCAGACACTTAACACTTCCTACCTGTGTGATGCTGGGTAAGTCACTTAACCCCAATTGCTTCAGCCAAAAAATAAATAAATAAAAAATATAAAAATCCACATATATAATCTTACATTTATCTATGTTAAATTTTATCTTATCAAATCAAACATGCTATTCTACTTCCTTAAGATCTCTGAGGATCAATTAATTAATAAAGATCTATTGGGTGATAGGCACTGGGGACACATAGATTAAAGTGAGATATTTCCTGCCCTCAAGGAGCTTACATTCGACTTTGGGGATGTTGTTGTTTGTCCCTCATTCTCAAAGATGATCATAATATCAGGGAAGTGATGTCATGACATGCAAGTGAGTTGGAGTTAGGTGGGGAAGGGGTGTACAGTCACTAGGCTCACTTTATTGAATATGACATATTCAAAGATAACCAAATATATCATACATGCAAAATAAAAGCTAATTATTTGGGTAGCCCATGACATAGGGTTCTTGCTTATGGCTACCACAGATTGCTAAACTGGCTCAGAATTCCCACTGGTTTCCCAGAGCTCTCCCCCACAGATTACACGATACATACCAAGTTACTCAATAACCTATATGTTTTATCATGTCACTCCCTCCACCAGTTTTATTTTGTTCCCTCTCTTGTCATAGTATCATACATTTAGAGTTAGAAGGTAACCTCAAAGGTCATCTGGTCCAACCTTCTCATTTTACAGATGAGAAAACTGAGACTTGAAAATTAAGTGATTTGTACAATGACACTGAAATTTAGTGGTAGTTCTGGGATTTGAACTTCTTAGTCCACAGCCAGTTGTCTTTCCCCCATCATTGCTCTTTCTTTCCAAACCATTTTATCTTTCCTTCAATGAGACTTTCTCGGAGTTGTTCCTTTTAGCAGAAGACATCCTATGGGTGATTATGGGGTCCATTTGCTCTTCACATGATCCCATATTAAGTTGTTCTTGCCTACCTGAGCCAGCCCCTGTCTCATAGCGGGGGCATTGCTCCCAGTGGCAGAAAGTAATATAGCAGACCAGCCTAGGGATTCATGAAGACTCTGCTTGGACTCTTAAGTCATTCCTGGTCACCCTTCCCGAGTCCGCATGAAATGAATGGAAAATTGTCCAATGCAAGTGAGAAATCATTTGGACAAAACAAAGCAAAATTCCCATCAGGAAGACTCCTGCTGTCCGTCTGTCTGTACGTGAATTGGCCTGAGATCTCATCTTTCCTCCTCAGGTTCTCCCACTGTAGGAGGAGATGGGGCTGGGGAAGAGAATGTGCTGTGGTCTTTGGTGAAGTATTTCTGACCATGAGAAGTGAACACCCAGAACTTTGGAGTCTCTCTGAGACTAACTCACTCACTGAGACAAAGAGGCTCCAGGGAGTGGGCAAGAATGAAAATGTATGAGCCCTCTCCTCCAAAGGAAAACAGCAGATGGCTTGGACCCACAGCCTCCAAAGCCAGACAGCTCATGAATATCCTGAGCCCTTTACATGGACATTTAACATGAAGCAGCGTGACAGAGTGGAAAGAGTAGAAAATGTGGCCCAGAATCCTAGCTGGGCCCCCTCCCTTTGGCTTTTGGTTATTTACCTCACCTTTCCCAGTAGTCCCTGTTTTCTTAACTATAAAATGGGAATAAGGGTATATATAGTATTTGCAACATTTTCTTCACTGAGTGCTTGTGACCATTCCATGAGATAATGGCCTGTGAAAAGCTTTGGGATCCATAAATCACTATAGATTCAAGCTGTTATTTCTACGGACATTAGCAGCAGCTGTGGTATAGTACTGTGCCTGGGTTCCATCCTTTCTCTGACACATATTGGCTGTGGGACCTTGGACAAGTCCCTTAACATCTCAGTGATGATGGCAGCTTTCTATGACTATGAATTTTGAGAGCAGGTATTGATGCTCTACAACAATAGAGAGTATTTCCTCAAGAAAAATTGCCCAACATTAATTCAATATCAGATGTAGACAAACCATACACACACACACACACACACACATACACACGTGCACACATGCACACACACACACACACACACACACACCACTATAATAATGGACTTAGACTACATTAGAGAACTGGCAGAACCCCAGAGTAATTCCTATACTAATTTGATTTAATCTCTCTCCCTCTCTCTCTTCTTCTCCATCTCCTTCTCTCTCTCTCCCTGTCTCTCTTCTTCTCCATCTCTCTCTCTCTCTCTCTCTCTCTCTCTCTCTCTCTCTCTCTCTCT